>JAXIVH010000021.1:812706-850206 GCA_036785325.1 Urophycis tenuis
GACCACACCCATCGCTATCTGTGATTGGATGGTTAGGTGGCGTGGGGGAGAATAGGGGGAGAGAGGGGGAGGAGATGGAGGGAGGGGAGTGACTGAATGAATGAAGGAGTAAAAGGAGGTGCTAAGGGAGGTGGTGCATGTACCTGCCTCTAGTTCTTCTCCAACCAGGGAGAGCTTTCAGCTGAAGAGGCCCTTTCATATGAAAGGATCAGGGTGTGTCAGTGTGTCTCTGTGCTGCTCTATGTCAGTGTGTCTCTGTGCTGCTCTCTGTCCCTGTGCTGCTCTATGTCAGTCTGTCTCTGTGCTGCTCTATGTCAGTGTGTCTCTGTGCTGCTCTCTGTCCCTGTGCTGCTCTATGTCAGTGTGTCTCTGTGCTGCTCTCTGTCCCTGTGCTGCTCTATGTCAGTCTGTCTCTGTGCTGCTCTCTGTCAGTGTGTCTCTGTGCTGCTCTATGTCAGTGTGTCTCTGTGCTGCTCTATGTCAGTCTGTTTCTGTGCTGCTCTCTGTCAGTGTGTCCCTGTGCTGCTCTCTGTCAGTGTGTCTCTGTGCTGCTCTCTGTCAGTGTGTCTCTGTGCTGCTCTCTGTCAGTGTGTCTCTGTGCTGCTCTATGTCAGTGTGTCTCTGTGCTGCTCTCTGTCAGTGTGCTGCTCTATGTCAGTGTGTCTCTGTGCTGCTCTCTGTCAGTGTGTCTCTGTGCTGCTCTCTGTCCCTGTGCTGCTCTATGTCAGTGTGTCCCTGTGCTGCTCTCTATCCCTGTGCTGCTCTATGTCAGTGTGTCCCTGTGCTGCTCTATGTCAGTGTGTCTCTGTGCTGCTCTCTGTCAGTGTGCTGCTCTATGTCAGTGTGTCCCTGTGCTGCTCTCTGTCCCTGTGCTGCTCTATGTCAGTGTGTCCCTGTGCTGCTCTCTGTCCATGTGCTGCTCTATGTCAGTGTGTCCCTGTGCTGCTCTATGTCTCTGTGCTGCTCTCTGTCAGTGCCAGCGTGTCTCCCAGCCTCAGCACCACATCATCAGCCTCGGGTTCCTTCTCGCTGAAGTTGTTTTGCTGGAGTTGGCGGCCAGTCCTCAGAGGGTGGGGTTGTCAGGGGACCCCCGGGCTGAGACCCCCAGGGTCCCAGCCCGGGGGTCTGGGGCTCACAGAGTGCGGGTGAATGGAACTTTGAGGACGGCCCCTTGAACCCAGCGCTGGAAAACACACACAGGACCCCCGGAGTCTCGAGGGGGCTTCAGGGAGCAGGTGATGGAGAGGGAGGGGGAGAGGGAGGATGAGGATGAGTGGGACACGAAGGAAGAGAGAGATGAAGAGAGGACTGGAAGAGAGATGGTTCGGGAGGGAGTCTGGGAGGACCAGGACTCTAGTGGGTCTACCAGCCTCTTTCGTGGTGAGCCAGGAGAAGAGATTATACCCCCGCCCACGGGGGAGGGAGGGAGGGAGGGAGGGAGGGAGGGAGGGAGTTATATGGATGAAACATGAGAGTGCATCATCAGAGATGTTATGTGAGGACGGCATGTGACCATGAAGTGCCCTTTATGGACCCTTATGACACACCTATGAAGTGTTTCAAAATAAGACTCAAGGAGGTAAAGAGGGTGGGGGCAGCAGCTCTGCTAACTAGAAAGTTGCTGGTTCCAATCCCATTTCCTCCCAGCCAACTCCTGCCAGTGGGCCAGGCCTTGTGTGATGGATCCTCTCTTGAGGGTGTGTGATTGTAAAGGTCAAATGTGAGACCTTTATTGTGAAGTGCCTTGAGTAATGCAGTGTAAATGCAGTGCAAATGCAGTGTAAATGCAGTCTATTATGTTCACTCCCCTAAACAGGCGGATTTAGATGTCAGTTTAACAGAGTGTTAAAGCCTTTGTACACACAACACACTCACATACACTCACAAAGACACTCACACACAAATACACTCACACACACTCACTTACACACTCACATACACACACAACCCCACTCACACACACACTCACTTACACACTCACATACACTCACAAAGACACTCACACACACTCACTTACACACTCACATACACTCACAAAGACACTCACACACACACACACACACACACACACACACACACACACACACACACACACACACACACACACACACACACACACACACATTCACACACAAACACACACACACACACTCACATTCACACACACAAACACACTCACACACACTCACACACACCCACACACACACACACACACACACACACACACACACACACACACACACACACACACAATCACATGCACACACACACACACACACACACACACACACACACACACACACACACACACACACACTCACTTACACACTCACACACACTCACATACACTCACAAAGACACTCACACACAAACGCACACTCACTTACACACTCACACACTCTCACACTCTCACATACACTCACATTCACACACATTCACACACACACACACACACACACACACACACACACACACACACACACACACACACACACACTCACATTCACACACACACACACACACACACACACACACACACACTCACACTCACACACACAGTCTCACACACACAATCACACACACACACTCACACTCACCCACAGTCTCTCACACACATGCGGCTGCTTCAGTGGGACTCAAAGGGTCCCTGTGTTGTTAAGATAAGCAGGCTGCCGGTAGCCCCCCTGAGAGCAGTGGAGCTAGAGATAACACACACACACACACACACACACACACACACTCACACACACACGCACACACACACACACACACTCACACATGCACACGCACGCGCGCACACACGCACACACACACGCACACATGCACATATACACACATACACACACACTCACGCACGCACGCACGCACACACACTCACACGCACACGCGCACGCACACACACACACTCGCACATGCACACGCGCACACGCACACACACACACACACACACACACGCACACGCACATATACACACATACACACATATATCACACACAACCACGCACACATATATACATGTAGACACACACACACATCTTCTGATTACTTCAGCTGCTCAGCCAATCAACAGCGCTCAGGCTCTGCTGCCAACCAATAGGCTCTCTTCATCAAGGGTTGTTAATGATGGACTTTAAGATTCATCTTCATTTTGTTCATTTTGCACCGCAGGTCTGAGAGGACTGCAATTTCATCTGTGCTATGCCTGCCATGTAGCACACTTGACGATAAAGTTACTTGGGGCGTTAGAATATGTGATTTATGTTAGCCAGCCAATATTTTATATCTTCACATTATTTTGATTTAATTCCGATTTTTTAAAGATAAATAGTTGATATTTGTCGACATATCTGGGGGGGGGGGGGGGGGGGGGGGGTTCTAAGCGTTCGTAGGTACAGCGGATTGGTTGCGGGGTTCCACCTTCCACCGTGCTCTACAGACGAGCAACAAAGGCTTCGTTCTCAACCTCCATTTCAGCGTCTAAATGAATGAATGAATGAATGAATAAATGAATAAATGAATGAATGAATGATTATAACGCAGAGTGCTGTGATGTACGTCCTACCCTAAAAACAGCAAAGGCGTCCCAAAGAACAATGAAATAATCGATACAACTTGGAATTTGGATTTTATTGAGTTATTGATTTCCACAAGTTTTATGTTGAGAAGATGATATTGGAATTAAGGTCGACTGTTGTTCGTGCTCATTGCGTGTTGCCACACCTGCTCACCCTCAGTGAGGCCACGTCCGGAGTCCGTCTGTCTGAGCAGGCCGCCTGGTCTTAGAGGAGCCGAGCCTTGGCGGTCCAGACCAGGCGGTCGGACCAGGCGATCGGACCAGGCGATCGGACCAGGCGATCGGATCAGGCGATCGGACCAGGCGATCGGACCAGGCGGTCGGACCAGGCGATCGGACCAGGCGATCGGACCAGGCGATCGGACCAGGCGATCGGATCAGGCGGTCGGACCAGGCGATCGGACCAGGCGGTCGGACCAGGCGGTCGGACCAGGCGGTCGGACCAGGCGGCTGAGGGCCGGGTTTGGCTCCTCTTCTCTGCCAAGGTCAGCATTCCTCGACGCGCCGTTGCCCGGTGGAACTTTTGTTCCTCGGTTTGTGAAGAGAAGAAAGCAGGTTGAAGAGTGGAGGCGCGGGAAGCAGAAAAGAAAAGAGAAAGAAACGAACTGACGACCAGAGGCTCCGGGCGCACACGATGAGAAACACGCTCATGAGAAACACGCTCATGAGAAACACGCTCAGGGCTCAGAGGCCCGCAGACCCCCCGACCACGCGTTCCTTTATTCGCACCAACTTTAAAGGATTCGTATGCAAAAAATCTACATTAGGTCCTATGTATAACGTAGACTCACGTGGCATGAGGCCTTTAGTCCTCCGAATTGTCTCAACTTGGGAAACGTCTTGTATGTCTACTTAACCTACAGGAGTGTTCTCAAAGCATAAATTTTCATTTGAACTGGGTCATCAGTGAAGGTTCAGTTTCTGAAGGAACTACGTTGGACTATTGAAACACGAGACGTGTCATCTCTTCTATATACAAGCCTCCTCTGTAGGTCCATGTAGGCCTCTGCTTTTTAAAATGTCCTGAGTAGTGGAATTAATTTGTTTTGTGCGCTAAAAACGCGTGAGGCCATCGTGAGGCCTGCAGTCTGCGGGCCTCAGAGAGGAGACAGGATCCTAAACATTCCAAATGTCGCCTTCAGGCCGCCAAATGCACTTTAATTATAGTGTCAAATGACACAAACTATACATATGATACAAAACATTATAGTCTGTGTTTTGACATTTTAAACGTTAAAGCTTCACATTTCTGTATTCATCTAAATTAAATAGGCCTACATGTAGGCCTATCTTATTTGTGACGGCTGTGAGACAATTATCAAGTCATTTGTTTAGGCCTAAATTAATACATTTAGTAAGAAATATACATTAAATATTCCTAACAGTTTACTGTTATTAAATCCTAGATTATATACAATTCTAAATATATATTTTAATAGAGATAATAATAGATTTTCTCTGTAATTATAAGAATTAAGCTTTTATTTTGTTAAACACATAAAGATTTAAAAAAATAATAATTTCACGAATCGTAATAATCTCCATGCTATTGCATATTTGTAAATTAGCTATATAAATAATTGTTCCTTCTTTAAAGTAATTACCAATTTTACTACGAAAATATGAATAAAATAATTTTCTAACTGCTCATATTTTGAGGATATTTTAGTAAAATAACACCTTCAGATGAACAAAGACTTCCGTCCCGCCACACATGAAGCCCAGAAGTTGTTCCGCATCAGTCTCCTCAAGGAGCTTCTCACCCCGACGCGTTTCATCCACAAGTAGGTTCACCTCCAAATACTGTGGAAGAAAGCTGTTATGAAGATGATTGTGGGGTTTATTCATTATGAGGGCGAGATTTACGTCGAACAGTCATGATTTATTAGTGTGTTTTGGGGTAAGGGTTATACAGTTATATAGTGATGAAGTTGTATGGTTTTATATTTATCCAATATGTGGAGTCATTTATATGCCTGCTGAAATGTCCTAGAGATGCCGTGGTCTCCTCTCAGTGACTGACTGGCAGCTGAGACTCCTCCAGATCATCTATCCTGTTCCTCTAGTCTAAGAGTCTCCTCCAGATCATCTATCCTGTTCCTCTAAGAGTGCGTGAGCCGGACACGAGCCGGGGGTCTGCAGGTCGTGTTCTGGAGGGTTCCACTCCGCACTGGGCGGCACACCAAAGGCACAGGTCGTACATGTGCATTGTAGGTGAGGGTCGCGTGAGGCGGGCCGCTCCACGTCCCCGGTTATCGACGTCACACTTTGATGATATGCGTTTTTTTGTTATTTCGGTCCCGCTCCCTGCGTCTCCGCGTCCCTCCCTCTCGGACGGTGAGCTACTAATCCCCCGCGTCCCTGCTTTACTTTGAGCCCGTATTTAATTCCCCTAAACCCCAGCTGCCGCCCGGATCCTCGCTGAACGCGACAGACTGCGGAGCGGAGCGCCGGGTTATTAATAATTCACCAGCCGCCGCTGCGCTCCTCAGCCCGGACACGACGCGCCGCCGCGCCGTGTGCACTGACTTTCACTTCCAGTGTCTGTTGACAGCTGTCCACACTGAATCACGTAGACACACACACACACACACACGCACGCACACGCACACACACACACACACACACACACACACACACACACACACACACACACACACACACACACAGGCCTACTCGAGTTGTTCAGAGTCTATAAACGCCGTACTCTCACGTCTCTCCTCCAACCTGCTGAACTCCTCCAGACGGCCACGCGGACACGTGGTGTCTCCTCTCTCGTGACCCCGGACAGGTGGAGGTAGAGTCGCGGGACCCTCGTCGGAACGACAACTTTGTTAAGAGCAGCCGCCGCCAGCCGCCGTGTGCGCGGCGCTGCGGGAGAGCAGCGGACCGAGCGGCGTTGCTCCCTCGGAACACGACGTGGTCTCCGGACAGTTTGGAGATTCCGGACCGACAGAACCCGACCCGTCCGCACCGAGAACGAGCAGCCCACAGCGCGGGAGCGGCAGCACGGTCCACACGGACCACACCGGGATTATTGCTATCACACGAACGGTCCGGTTGCCTTGACCGACGAGTACGGAACAAAAGTACACTTGGTTGGACTATTGGAGGAGCAAAAGGCCGTTCATCTGCTTCCGGTAGGCCCGGCGGAACCGAGATCCACCGGCGCGCTCTGTCCCAGACTCACTTTTTTTTTGAAGGCGAACTTTTGCGAGAGGAAAATGAGAGTGTGAGAGTTGGCTCCCGCAGCGCCATCATGGTACGTGCTTTGATCCCCGACCTGTTACGAAGCCCACTGTTGCACATATTATGTTCTGTTCCACTCTCTTTACGAAGCATCACTGTGGTCGTAGCCCACCGTGTACATGTCTCCATGTACATCAGCGTGGCTTCTCTAAAGTCAAACCGGGTGCGTGGGTGTCGGTGTCGTGCTACAGCAGTCCCCCCAGGCAGGGCCGGGCGGGACAGAGCCCTCCGCTCCTGCCTAGAGAGCTCTGTCCCGGCGCGGTGTCGGGACAGAGCCCTCCGGTCCTGCCTAGAGAGCTCTGTCCCGGCGCCTCCACTGCGCCTCCAGAGCGGGACGACATTGACTGGTCCATAGCCTACATGACCCGGTGCGCGTCAAATATGAATGGGTCATGAGTTTGAATCCAGTAATGAGCCATGAGTTTGAATCCAGTAATGAGCCATGTGTTTTAACCCAGTAATGAGTCATGTATCTTTAATGGCTCCCTGGCGTTAGGGCTTCAGTTTGCCAGACTTACCAATAACCTGTTGGAAGACGCGCGTCAGTTCGTTGTGCTGCAGTGTTTCAGTCCCGAGGCTGAGAGTCGCGTTCTTCACTTCGTGTTTCTTTGCTAAGCAGATCTCAAAACATCAAGTCCACGCCGAATGGTTTCTGTTCACCTGCTCTGCAGTATCAATAGATCTTTTTCACAGTGGAGCGTCAAGCACTGGCTGTCCACCGTACACACTCATGTCCACTAGGTTAGGAGGGGGTTAGGGTTGGGTTAGTCGTGGGATGGTAGTGGGTTAGTTGGGTTAGGGGTGCGTTAGTAGTGGGTTAGTTGGGTTAGGAGTGTGTTAGAAGTGGTTTAGTAGTGGGTTAGTTGGGTTAGGAGTGTGTTAGAAGTGGTTTAGTAGTGGGTTAGTTGGGTTAGGAGTGTGTTAGAAGTGGTTTAGTAGTGGGTTAGTTGGGTTAGGAGTGTGTTAGAAGTGGGTTAGTTGGGTTAGGAGTGGGTAAGTTGGGTTAGTAGTGGGTAAGTAGTGGGTTAGTTGCATTAGTAGTAGGTTAGTTGGGTTAGGAGGGGGACCCAGTGTTTAATTCCCACATGAAGAAGAGTGTTGGTGTAATGATAAGAGTGAGGTTCTGACCAGTTCCCCGAGGATCCATGCTGACACCAGGTTCTGGATGGGGACTGTTGGTGTTCTGTTATGACTCTCCTCATGTTTTAACACAGCGGCAGATTGGGAGTGGCTTGGTAGTATACTGGGTCAGTGTATCGCATTCAGAGACAGCAGCTGTCTCAGAGTGATGTCATCACTCAGAGTGATGTCATCACCCGCCATGTGTGTCCCTATATACAGGCTGTCGTCACCGTGACAACCAGGGTCTGTTCAGTTCAGCCTTTGCTCAACATTTATGGGACTGTTTCTTACAAAGCTGTGAAGGTGTTTTAACAGGGAAAGAGCAGGTGTATTATGGGATGTGTTTGGTGATGAGGTGATTGCTGGCAGGTACATCTCAGTGTCTGAGGAGACCAGATAGTGAAACTTGGCGAGAGGTAAACTTATCTTGCAGGTTTCCTTCATGGTTCAGTAGGAGCTGCAAGGCTTTTACCGAACCGTCAACTACTGCCAAACTACTACTGCTACTGCTGTAACTACTGTCACACCCAAACAATGCTCCACAATACTGCAGCTAAATGGTCAAACTTTATGTTCAGAGATTCAAACATTTCAGTTCATTAGTGAAATGTTCTGTTGTTGGATGAACAGCTGGACTGCATGATGTCATGTAACAGCTGTCAGACAGACCAGCAGACCAGGGGTGCCACATGTTAACCCCCTGCAATACAGTCAACATGCATAATATGTCAAACAGTCACTTCTGACTGCAGAACAAAGCTTAGATCAACACATCTGAACAACAGCTCCATCGCTCTGAGCTGCGACCAGAAGCCATCCACTGATGTGCTGCTGGACAGTGAGGTCCACCTACAGGTCAGTCCCACATCAGCAGGACTGTGGCACCTTCAGGGCTCCACTCCTCTTCTGGTGTTGATGTTGTCAACATTTGTCTCCTTCAAGATGGAGATGACCAGGAATAGGACAAGCTGTGTCTCTGAGGAGGCCGAGACAAACGCCTTCTTAAAGGAGCACACACTCCTTACTGGTGCTTAAATATTTGCATATTTGTTACATTTCTTTGATATTTTTGGTTGATTTCACAAACAGGTTTTAGTTTTAATAATCTGGCAGCCGAACATCTTCGATAAACACACAAGAGCCAATAGCAAGCCCCAGAAACACACACACACACACACACACACACACACACACACACACACACACACACACACACACACACACACACTCCTTTAATTACTGCTGCCCCCCCCGGTGTCTCAGGTGTAAAATATCAAAATGTTCCAGCACTTCTCCCTGAGGCGCTGTTGGCTTGGGCTCACTCCACATCAAGCCTTCACTTTCATCCACACACGCCTGCATGTGCACACACACGATCAAGCACACATGCAAACACACATGCATGCAGATACAAACATGCACACACTCGCAGGCACACCCTCACACACACACGTGCACACACACTTTTCTTTCTCCTTAAAAGACTGCTACTTTGATGTGGTTTCCACATCTGTACAGATTGGTTAGCCGGTTAACTCGATGGTTCGTTAGCTCGTTGGCTCATTAGAATGTGGCCAATGTGGGCCTGGTGACGTGACTGCGGGGCTGTGAGACAGAACAAGAAACTGTTGCAATGGTTTGATTTAAAAGTTTGAAAGGCTGCATATGTGTTAGGTTAGAGGTCATCTTGGAATCAGCAGTCCTATTAGTAATAGCAGAACATCTTGAGGGATGGTACAGAACTGGGCCCAGAACCCAATGACTGCCAGGGGTGGAGCTCAGCCTTGTTCCCTGTTCTTAACGAAGAGAACCCAAGAGAACCCATTCAGTAAGTGGATAACGCTTTCAGGAGGATTTGTTTCTACATGTGCTGGTTTGACTCCTTCCAGTCACTTTGGTATAATGTGTGTCACGGTCTGTCTGCCATGGCCACTCCACTACTCCATTCATCTGCCTTCATGGCTGTGCTGCATCAGGTAATTAGTGGAGACTACAAATTAGCCCTCCACAATACACCTGGTGCCAGATTGCCTTCGCTGTTTACCGCATGCAAGTCTCTCCAGCAAATCTCCTGCCCCCTGTCCCGGATTCCGGATCCCGCCAGTTCTCCATGATCATTAATTTACATAGAAATAAAGACAAATTATTATTTACATTCCTGCCTGGTTTGTGCTGCAATTGGGTCCTACACTCACCCGTTATAGTACAATCGGGCCACGAAAGGGGATCAGGAAGGCCATGGACCCAGCAGCAGGCTCTCCAGCACCAAGATATCAGACTCTCCTGCAAGACGAAATGAGGCAGACCAAGGTCAACTAGGACCAAACCTTGGCTGCGCTCACCACTCAGATGGGACAACTGACCGCAGCTCTCACTCAAGCCATTCTGGTGGCACCCTCTCCGGTCCTGACGCCTCCAGGTTCCGCCTCCTCACCTCCCCTGTCGCTGCCAGAGCCCCGGGTGGGAATCCCAGAGCGATACACAGGAGACCCGGAGGGCTGTGGCCCATCCCTCATGAACTGTTCCATTCTTTTTGCTCTGCAACCCCACCCTTGCTTCGGGGGAAGCAAGGGTGGCTTACACGATCACTCACCAGAGCCCGTCTCTGGGGAACGGCCGAGTGGGAACGTCGCACCCCAGCCTGTTCATCCTTTAAGGCCATCACCACTGAACTCCAGAGGGTGTTCGGCGTGCCCTTGCGGGGTCCCGACATCCATGGTGGTCTCCTGGGGCTGAGGCAGGGGGGACGGACTGTCGCTGATTACGCCATCAACTTCCGCACCAGGATTCACCAGAGTGAGTGGAACGCGGTGGCGCAGTGCGACGCCTTCCTGCTGGGTCTGGATAGCTACGTGAAGGACGATTTAGTCTCCTGCAATCTCCCTAGGGTGCTGGATGAGCTCATTGAGCTGTCCACACGGGTGGCTGGTCCCATCCAGGTGCGACGTTGGGGGAGACATCGGGAGCAATTCGAATGGCGTTCCCCGGTTCAGACCCACTCTCATGACCACGATTTCCAGGTCCAGCCCACCGGTGAGGGAAGTTGAATCCAAGCAGGTGAGTCGCACCAGCCTTACGACGGAGGAACGGGCACGTCACCATCAAGGTAACCTTTGCCTGTACTGTGGTCAGGCGGGACAGTTAGTTTCCAGTTGCCCGTTCAGAAGGTCGGACTCACCTTTAGAAGGGGGTCTATCGGTGAGTCATACCACTTATCTCTCCCCCGACCCACGTCCTCTGTGCCAGGCCCGCCTGATCCTGCCTGGGGGGTCTCACACCCTGGCCGTCTTTATCGACTCAGGCGCCAATATCATCATCGATGAGGAGCTTGCTCAACAACTGGACATCCAGAGGGTTCCTCTTCCTCACCCATCCCTGGCCCACACCCTCAATGGCCACTTCATGGGGACAGTCACCCACCAGACGACATCCCTCCGCCTACTCTTGTCGGGTAATCATCACAAGACAATACAGTTCCACATCCTGAGGTCCCCCCGTCTACCATTTATACTGGGTTTCCCCTGGCTCCGGTGACATAACCCCACCATAGACTGGTCAACCGGGTCCATCCTGGGCTGGAGTCCTGCTGCCATCAGGTATGCCTCAAGCAGCCATTCAACCACCTGCTCCAGCCCCACCCCCAACATGGTGGGGGTTCCGAGTGAGTACAGTGATTTTAGAGAGGTGTTCAGCAAAGCCAAAGCCACCTCTTTACCTCCACACCGTCCATATGACTGTGCCATAGATCCGCAGCCCGGTTCGTCACCTCCCAGGGGCCGTCTATTCTTCCTGTCCGCTCCAGAGAGAAAGGCCATGGAGGAATACATTGGCGACTCTCTGGCGGCAGGCATCATCCGCCCGTCCTCCTCCCCGGCTGGCGCAGGGTTCTTCTTTGTAGAAAAGAAGAACAAAACCCTGCGTCCGTGTATCAATTACCAGGGTCTGAATGACATCACGGTCAAGAACCATTATCCCCTCCCGTTCATCTCCTCTGCTTTTGAACTGTTACAGGAGGCCACCATCTTCACCAAGCTCGACCTCCAACGCTTACCATTTGGTCCATATCAGGGAAGGGGATGAGTGGAAGACAGCCTTCAACACCCCTACGGGGGAATTACGAATACCTAGTAATGCCCTTTGGTCTCACGAACGGCCCCGCTGTCTTTCAGGCGCTAGTGAACGATGTACTGCGGGACATGTTGGACATATTTGTATACCTGGATGACATTCAAATTTTTTCCAAGACCAGGGGGGAACAAGTTCACCACGTCCAGGCGGTGCTGCAGTGGCTGTTGGAGAACTCACTTTTCGTGAAGGCAGGGAAATGTGAGTTCCATTCTGCTTTTGTCTCCTTTCTGGGGTATGTAATCGGGAGGGGGAGCCTCAGTATGGACCCAGCCAAAGTATCTGCTGTCACCACCTGGCCCATCCCTGACTCTGTTGCAACATTTTCTGGGGTTTGCAAACTTCTACCGCTGTGCCTCTTACAGCCTTTACCTCCATCAAGGTCTTTCTGTGGTCTCCTGCGGCCGACACCGCCTTCCGGTCTCAAGGCCAAGTTCACCTCAGGCTCCATCCTCCTGATGCCTGATCCCGAGAGACAATTTGGGGTTGAGGTGGATGCCTCCAACGTAGGAGCGGTTCTCTCTCAACGAGTGGCGGAGGACCAAAAGCTTCAACCCTGTGCCTTTTTTTTCTCGCCGCCTGTCCCCCGCAGAGAGAAATTATGACACTGGGAACAGGGAGCTTCTGGCGGTGAAGCTGGCCCTAGAGGAGTGGCACCATTGGTTGGAGGGAGCCAAGCAGCGTTTCCTCGTACGGACCGATCATAAGAACTTGGAGTACATACAGTCCGTAAGTATCATATAGTGGCTAAAGTGGCCAAACTCCCGCCAAGCTCGTTGGGCCCTATTCCTCACCAGATTCAACATGTCCCTCTCCTATAGACCCGGCAACCGCAATGTCAAGCCTGACCCTCTTTCTTGAGAGTTCACCGAGAAAGACGAATCTATGGCCACCTCCGACACCATCCTCCCGTCCACCTGCCTGGTTGCCCCTCTCACCTGGGATATAGAGGAAAGGGTAAGAACCACTCAAGGAGGTCACTCTGGACCCAGTGCCTGCCTTCCTGACTGCCTGTTTGTCCCCGCTGCTCTCGGCTCAGACATCCTCCAGTGGGTTCACAACTCCCACCTCACCTGCCACCCGGGGATCCAACGCACCAAGGACGTGGTTCAACAGAGATTCTGGTGACCCACATTGGAGGAGGACACCCGTGAGTTTGTGAGGGCCTGTCCGGTCAGCATAAGGTTTCAGGCTCCTGCTGGTCTTCTCCACCCTCTGCCAGTACCCCACCGCCCTGAAAGTGACGACGACGAGAACGAGGCATCCTCGAGGACATGCAGGTAGATGGCAACATCTCGGAGGAATATTAACGCTCCTCCGAGCCCCCTCCTCTTACCCATCTCCGCGTTGGAGTTTTGGGACGTCGGGAGCAATCCCTTGAGGGGGGGGGTTCTGTCACGGTCTGTCTGCCACGCCCACTCCACTACTCCATTCATCTACCTTCACGGCTGTACGGTATCAGGTAATTAGTGGAGGCTACAAATTAGCCCTCCACTATTCACCTGGTGCCAGATTGTCTTCGCTGTTTACTGCATGCAAGTCTCTCCAGCAATTCTCCTGCCATATACCCCGGTTTCCTGATCCTGCCTGTCCGCGACTCTGATCTCCGCCTCGTCCATCCGGTTCTCCGTTCGCCTGTCTACTTTCATTCCCGCCTGGTTTGTGCTGCAATTGGGTCCTACGCTCACCCATTACACTGTCTGAAACCTTACGCTTACAGCACCCCGCCTCCAGCAACGTGATTGGCCAAGTCAAATATGAAGGCTGGCTGTTGTCAGGCTGGTTGTTGTCAGAGGGGGATGAAGAATAGAGAGAATCCATCTTTTTCACTTTCTGCAGCTAATTTCTGATACGAGCAGCCCGGAAACAGCAGCCTGGAAACAGCAGCTGGTTCCTCAGTTGGTGTGTCTTGGAAAAGAGAATACAGCAGCGTTTAATGTGATGTATCAGTTTAACCTGCACATTAAGCATCTCTACTGCAGCTATTTACTTACTTAGTCTCAATGTCTGAATGAGAACATTTTTCAAGAATAAAATGTGCATCCATTGGTCAATCCCTTCTTTTAGCAATCAAAACATGATCAATCTGTAGCTAACTCAAGCCATTACAGCTTGCTAATGGGACAGGTTCATAATGCTGGTGATTTTATCTGGAGGGTTCTGACTCATGTGCGGTTGAGCATCCAGAATAAAGTAAGCCAACACACATGAGATCAGCTTGGATCAGTTTGTTGTTTATCTGTATGCACACTTACTTGCGCACGCACACACACACACACACAACACACAAACACACACACACACACACACTGTCTCCAGTATGCATCAAACCTCGGCGCAAATCAAACCACCGAGATGTCTTAAGCTACATCAAGACATTCTCCGTCGGCGTCCAAGATACATCCACCGTGGCTCCCCGCGAAACCACTGCATTACTGACGAGGAACAGGCCGGGTCTATCAGTTCGCTTTGGACTGCCGGTCCACGAGTTCGGAGGAGGAAAGGTTCCGACCGGCGCATTAACTGCAGTGTCCTGACTCCATTGGCAAAATCCGCTGCACATTCGTGCACCACTTCCCAAAAGTTTGCCCTCTACAATGTTCGCTCCATCATCAACAGAGGCCTTCTGATCAATGATCTCATAATTGATCAAAACTTGGACAATCTAGGTCTAGTTGAATTTTGGCAACAACAAAACGACTTCCTCCATTTAAACTCTGCTACTCCGCCTGGATTTGTTTACCTGTCAAAACCCAGAACTTCCGGGAAAGGGGGTGGTCTCGCGTTAATTTACCGTGAGGGTCTTAAAGTGGAATTACTCAGTCTAACCGAACAGCCGTCCTTTGAGATGCTGGCTGTGAAACTCCATGGCCACACGCCAACTGTTATTGGCGTGTTGTATAGGCCACCTAAGCCGTCAAATAATTTTATCCATGAACTCTCGACTATTTTAACAACAATTTATGAAATGTCTCCTAACATCATTCTGATGGGGGATTTTAATATCCACTTTGATCACTCCGAAAATTCAACTACAAAGGATTTTAAAGACACACTGGACTGTTTTGGGATAACCCAATATGTTGGATTTCCAACACATTCAAAGGGACATACACTTGACTTAGTTTGTTGTGCAGGCATTACTCCATCTAATATTCATTCATCTGAATTACCAGTTGGTAACGAGTCTGCAGGCGGTTTGAGAACTTTGTTATGGGGTGCAAAATTTAATTGATAATTTAAGAAACGGCTAACTGAGGCTCAGCATCAATTAATTAAAAAAAATCTCAGGCAGAAGTGCACCGGTACAAAAGTAGCACTCTCTTCAAGAACGGACCCACACACGCGTACACATTCACACGGAAGCCAGTGTGGGTACAGGCTAACGTAGCGTTAGCCTATGCGAGTGTGGGTACAGGCTAACGTAGCGTTAGTCTATGCGAGTGTGGGGACAGGCTAACGTAGCGTTAGCCTGTGCGAGTGTGGGTACAGGCTAACATAGCGTTAGCCTATGCGAGTGTGGGTAATGTAGCGTTGGCGTTCGACTCCCAGTCGAAAGGGCACTGCCCAGAGCGTCGACCTTCCTCATCTTGTACCAACAAGGCTCCCTCGTCGTCACCCTGGGCCTCTGTACTGCCTAGCAAACTTGTTTTTAACGCTAGTCTTTCACCGATCGTGGGACTACTTTTTTCTTGTTGTTTTAAGTATTCCATTTTAATGATCGCGTTGTTTTATGAGTTATTCCTGGACTGAATTCAGCTATAATGGCTGTGTGTGTTGAGTGCAAACTTCAGTACTCACAGTTAATGGAGGACATTCTCCGCCTGAAGTCAGAGCTCCGGAATAAGGACCAGCTGATCGAAAGCTTTGTCTCTATAGCTGCTGCTCAGGCAAAGCACATTTCCTATATGGGCTCCTCCAGTTTTGCTGTCCCGGCGGCCCGATCGCCCTCCTCCCTGGTGTCACCGATGGTCTCGGCTTCTGCGGACACCCTTCCCTGGCTGGCCTTGACGCATGCCGGCACTGTGCCGGTCCGCCCGGAGGACTCAACAGCCATGGTGAATAGCCACTCCTCCAATCGAGAGCTGGATGCTGGGGCACCGGGCACCACCACCACCACTGTTTCTGCTGCACTAAACCCGGACCTCACAACACTGACGCCGCCAGATGATCCAGAGGTTGGCACGGGAATTGGGCTCACGGCCCTAGTTCACAGCTCCACTCCAAAACCGCCCGAGCCATCCTGGGCAGTGGTTGCACGCCGCGGACGAAAGAGAGAACCGGTTTGGGGGGGAGGCTCTCCACAACCTCCATTAACTCTCTCTAACCGCTTCACGTCCCTGATGGAAGAGGCCCCGGCCCGTCCTGGCGATGCCTCCGCAGTCCCGGCTTCTATGGCTCTTCCTGTCACCGCAGCGCCTCTTCCACCTGTGGCTAGCTCTGGTCGGGCAGCCCGTCACTCCACCACGGCCCCTCCGGTCACCGCTGTATCACCTCCGGTGGTCAGCGCTGGTCGGGCAACCCGTCACTCCACCACGGCTCCTCCCGTCACCGCTGCTCAACTCCACCTGCGGCCAGCGCTGGTCGGGCTGCTCCTTACACCTCGAGGAACAACCGCCGTAGGATGCTGCAGGAGGCCGTCACCCAACGCTCAGGAGGTCTTCCGTGGGCTGAGCCTTCTCGCCCCGGTCCGCCCGCGACCTTCCAGCCTCCGTCCTCAACGCAGACGGAGATGCCGTCATCTCGTCGTCCCCTTCTCTCCCCGAATACATTAATAGTTGGGGACTCCATAATCAGAAAGACCAGTTTCTTCAACGCAGCTACACACTGCCTCCCTGGAGCCACGGCCCCGGTCATACTCGACAAGCTCCCAGGGCTGCTGTGCTCACTCCCATCCTCTGTTTACCGACTGATTGTCCATGTGGGGACAAACGACACAGCTCGTCAGCAATCTGAACTGACCAAAAAGGATTTTAATAACCTTTTTAACGTGTTAAGTAGTTGTGGAAAGTCTGCTTTTATTTCTGGTCCGATCCCGACACTGTCCCGTGGAGTAGGACG
The DNA here is from genome assembly GCA_036785325.1 of Urophycis tenuis. Taxonomy (NCBI): domain Eukaryota; kingdom Metazoa; phylum Chordata; class Actinopteri; order Gadiformes; family Phycidae; genus Urophycis; species Urophycis tenuis. Next base: position 829,838 of record JAXIVH010000021.1, read on the forward strand.
TTTCAGCAGGATTCTCAGTCTCCACACTTGGCTCCAGTCCGCCTGCAGAGCTCACAATATAGGTTTTATCGACAATTTTAATCTGTTTTGGAATCGTTCCCCTCTTTTCAAAACGGATGGAGTCCACCCAAACAGGCAGGGTAGCCGAATGCTAGCGGCCAATTTTCAGCACGCTGTACAGTCCTCTCCACGCGACTGACTATTTACATCACACACCCCCTTCCCGGAACCTCCATCTCCGTCTATGTTGTCACCTCAGGGTACTGAACCCCCAGCTAGCTCCCCCCATCGGCCTCGTTTGTCATTACCCCTCTCACCGGACACTTTACCCATACAGACCATTATTACAGACAGGCCTACCGTCCAGACATTTTTAAAGGCGGTGTGTGCACTGGAAACCTCCGCCGGCTGCCTCGTGCTTCTGCTTGCTCTGCTGCTGTTCTACCTTCCCCAGTCAGGATGGTCCTGATCAATGCACTGTCTATTGGAAACAAGTCATTTATCCTCAATGACTTGTTTTGTAATGAAACTATGGACTTCATGTTTCTGACTGAAACATGGCAGCAAAATATGGATTACTCTCACCTGATCGAGCTTTGTCCTGTAGACTGCTCTTTTATCAGTACAACCCGGCTAACGGGCCGGGGTGGGGGACTTGCCGTTGTCTTTAAGAACAAGTTCATATGCCAGCTGGTAAGCACTGATCTCTACTCGTTTGAACTACAACTGACTAAAGTTGGTCGGCTAAAGCCGTTTTATTGTGTTTTAATCTATCGACCTCCTGGTCCAGCAGGCCAGTTTTTATTCGAGTTCACTGACTTTCTGACCTCTATTATTAAGCTGGACAAAGTGTTATTAGTTGGTGATTTTAACTTGCACATCAATGACGTCACAAATTGTGTAGCCACTGAATTTATTAATATTACCGAATCTTTTAATTTCAAGCAACATGTATCCGGCGCCACTCACACGGGTGGTCATACCTTGGACCTTGTTTTTTCTCTGGGTCTAGATATTGATCATATCCGTTGTGAGAACCTACTGATCAGTGATCATAAATGTATTTTCTTTGATCTCTCTGTAAATGCTGACCCTTTACCTCGAAAAAGAACACTGCGCTCCCGCATCATTACTCAGAATACGGCTGTTCAGTTTTCTGAGCATTTCTGCTGTGATATACTGTGCAATACTAATGTCAACAATGATGTAGAGTTTATAATGCAGTCTTTCAATGAGCATTGCTCCATGTTGCTGGACAAAGTGGCACCTGTAAAGGACTAGGGCTATCTGCAACACTTCTCCGTGGATGACAGATACTGTCTGCAGCCTGAGACGGAAGTGTCGCAGGACAGAGCGATTATGGAAAGCCACTGGGCTAGAGGTGCATCGCTTGTATCTTAAGGATCTTCGTAATTCTTTTAATACACTAGTAAAGGAAGCCCGGACTGCTTACTTTGCTAACTTAATTTCTTAAGATTCTGTTCGATACTATTAATAACATTGTCTCACCGCCGCCTTCTACACTACTATGTTCCTCTACAGATGATTGCAACAAGTTCCTTACCTTCTTCGTTGATAAAATAACGGCTATTAGGTCCAGTATTCATCCTGGGACATGCCTACCCAACTCTAGCCCCTCTCTATCTCCTGGTGTTCTGGACTCCTTTCAACCCATCAGCTTACAAGATCTGATGGGTTTGATTAGGAAAATTAAGCTATCGTCTTGCCCTCTGGATGTAATACCATCTGCTCTATTTTTAAAAGTTTTACCAATTATTGGCCCTGCTGTTTCGGCTATTGTAAATTCCTCCTTGTCGACAGGACGTGTCCCTTCCCATTTTAAGCATGCTACCATCCAGCCCATATTAAAGAAAGCCAACTTAGACATTGCTTTGCCCAACAATTATAGGCCTATATCTAAACTCCCAATTTTGTCGAAGATTTTAGAGAAGGTTGTGGCCATTCAACTAACTGCTGTGTTGGAGAGGCACGATATTTATGATAAGTTTCAATCAGGGTTTCGGAAACAGCACTCTACTGAAACTGCTCTTCTGAGGGTTTCCAACGATATTCTAATGTCCTCTGATGCGGGTGATTGTTCTGTGTTGGTACTTCTTGACCTTAATTCGGCGTTCGACACAGGAGACCATCATATCCTGATTGAGAGGTTACGCGATTGGGTGGGCATATCTGGTATAGCTTTAGACTGGTTTTCATCATATCTCAATGACAGAAGTTTCAGCGTCTCTATTGGAGACTTTGTGTCAGACTCCTCTCCACTGTCCTGTAGTGTCCCGCAGGGCTCGGTTCTGGGGCCCCTGTTGTTCTCTTTATATTTGCTGCCCTTGGGACAGATCATAAACAGCTACAATATCGCATACCAGTTATATGCGGATGATATCCAGCTCCATTTCTCTTTTAAACCTAGTGAGGCTTTTAGATTATCTAGGCTTCTTGAGTGTCTAGACGCTATTAGGGACTGGTTGGCAGGAAATTCCTTACAACTCAATGCTAGTAAAACGGAGGTTCTGGTTGTTGCCCCAGAAAAGGTTGTCCCAACGATCATGCAATTTATTGGGCCTCTTTCCTCAGCTGTTCACTCCAACCTGCGTAATTTAGGGGTGAAATTTGATCAATCTTCGTTGTTCAACGCCCATGTAAAGCAGCTGACCAGATCTTGTTTTTTGCACCTAAGAAATATCAGTAAACTCAGATCTGTAGTTTCGACTGCTGAGCTTGAGATGCTTATACATGCATTTATCTCATCTCGCATTGACTACTGTAATGCACTTTTTTCCTCACTCAGCATGTCTGCTCTTGATCGTCTTCAGTCAATCCAGAATGCTGCCGCAAGACTACTCACTAGGTCAAATAGACGGTCTCACATTACCCCTGTCCTTAAGTCTCTTCACTGGCTCCCTGTTGCATACAGGATTCAGTTTAAAATTCTTACTCTTACATACAGAGCGTTGCACGGTCAGGCACCTGCTTATGTGGCTGAGCTAATTCACCCACATTTGTCAGCTCGCCCTTAGGTCAAACATGAGGCCATAGCACCGAAACTTTGGAATGCTCTACCTTCACCCATACGGTCTGCCGTTTCTGTAGATTCTTTTAAAAATCAGTTAAAGACATACCTATTTAAAAAGGCATTTGGTTGACCTGTCTGCACTTTATGTAATGTGAAATTTTGTATGTAATCTTAATCATGTATTGTGTTTTTATTGTATTTATTTTTTCTTTTATTTTTTTTATTATGTTTCTTGTATGTTTTATGCCCCTGTTAAAGCACTTTGTGATTTTATCTGTGAAAAGCGCTTTATAAATAAATGTTACTTCCTTACTTTTTTTTAACTTACAGTTTCTGATCATAAAGTTGTCTTGTTCAACGCTACTTTGACACTCAGAAAATTAAAAATGAATAGGATAATGTCATACCGTAACATCAGACATGTAAAGAAGGAAGATTTCATAGCATTAATTACCCACGCAAGCCCTGCCGCCTCCTCTCTGCCCTCAGACTTAGGCCCCGTCCACACGGAGACGATTTTCGAGTGAAACCGCAAATGTCTTGTGCGTTTAGGCCGAGCGTAAAGACGGAGACGGCGTTTTCGGTGGCTGAAACCGCACTTTTTTTAAACCAGGTCCCAGGGTGGAAAAGTCGAAAACGTTTCAGGTTTTGGCTTCGTGTGAACACCAGAAACGCAAACGATGATTTCATCGGCCAGAGTCGGAGTGAAATAAATGTGGAGGATATGCCTTTAGAATGACTCTAGAAATAAAATTAATAATAAATATGGTTATTTATCTCTTTTTGGATTGTCTCCACAAATTAACCATTTAATGGGCGGGTAAGTGAAAACGCGCCGACCTATATCGCACAACATTGAATATATATTCCAAAATTGATCATTTATAGTCTATCTGATTTTCTAATCAGTGCAAACTAGTTTACACGTTGGGACGCCAGGATCCGAGAGAGGAAGATGTTGGATGATGAATTGACTGCCTGTGTTTGACTTATCGACTGTCGAGTGGTTTAGGTAGTTTCATGTTGTTTGGGATCTGTCACTTCTGCAACATGAAACTGTTTTTCGGTGGATTTCTGTAGCTGAAACAGCGCCACACACAGGCCAGGAATATGTACTACAGCGTTTCAAGAGCTAGATGCGTTTCAGCAACGACTCCGTCTTTATGGAGAAATGTCTGGCCCCCCCGCTGAGAAAAACAGGGGGGGGGAAGATCGTTTTCGAAATCCGGCTTCGTGTGGACGGGGCCTTAGTAGGCTACTACAATGACTGCTTATCTGCAGCACTTGATGCACTAGCCCCTATAAAAACCCGGGCTGTTTCCTTTGCCCATACTGCTCCATGGTACACACCTGAGCTACGTCAGCTCAAGGCAAAAGGGCGACGTCTTGAGAGGCTCAGCAACAAAACAGGACTCACAGTTCACAAACAAATGTACACTGAACATGTACTCTGTTACAAAAACATGCTGAATACAGCAAAGAATACCTACCTTGCAAATACCATCAGTGCGGGTGAAGGTAACACCAGGAGACTCTTCTCTACAGTGAAAAGGCTACTGAAACCACCAGACTCCAACACCAACAACATCTCTCAGGATTATTGCACTGCTTTCCTTAAGTTTTTTGATTAAAAAATCTCCAATATTCATCAACAATTGGCCTTGGCAAACATCACACAGGCTGAACTGCCAGCAGCATGTGTGATAAATCTACCCCCACCTGCTGTTTTCTGTAACTTCAGTCATCCAACTGAGGACTTTATCTCTGAGCTCATCACCAAATCTAACTCTTCTACATGCCACCTGGACCCCATCCCCACTTCCCTTGTTAAAACCTGTCTGCCTGCCTTAACACCACTGATAACCTCCATTATCTAATCATCTTTGTCAACTGGCACAGTCCCCGCCTCACTAAAAGCTGCAATAGTCAGACCCACACTGAAAAAACCAGGACTGGACTGCAACAACATTAATAATTATCGTCCTATATCAAACCTGCCCTTCATTTCCAAAACACTGGAGAGAGTAGTTGCAACCCAACTTCAGACTTACCTCCAAGAAAACAATCCCCTTGAACAATTTCAATCCGGTTTCCGTTCCAGACACAGCACTGAGACAGCTCTTGTCAAGATCACGAATGACCTTCTCCGTGCAGCTGATGCTGGCCTACTGTCCATCCTGATTCTCCTAGACCTCAGTGCCGCCTTCAACACAATATCCCACCAACTGCTGATTGAGCGGCTTGAAAGCAAAGGAGTCTGTGAAACTGCTCTTAAGTGGTTTGCACACTATCTGACAGACCGGACGTATTTCGTTCAAATAGAAGACCATCAGTCAGAGAGCTCAGTGCTCCAACATGGGGTTCCACAGGGGTCAGTATTGGGGCCACTTTTATTCATCATTTACCTCCTTCCACTAGGCAACATCTTCAGACACCATGGCATCCACTTCCACTCATATGCAGATGACACATAGCTCTACGTGTCTACCAAGCCCACTACCACACTCCCCCCAAACACCCTCACCACCTGTATCCACGATATCCAGACATGGATGACCACCAATTATCTCAAACTTAACAATAACAAAACAGAGCTACTGCTCATTGGCACTACATCCACACTCTCAAAATCCCACATCTCATCTGTCTCCATTGGGGAGGATGTTATACCAGCTTCCAAACAGGTAAAGAGCCTTGGAGTTATTCTGGACAGTACCCTTTCATTTTCCAACCACATCAATAATGTCTGCCGGACGGCTTACTTCCACCTCAGGAACGTCTCCAGATTGCGTCCTGCACTTTCACAACACTCCACTCACATTCTTCCAAGATGGCGGCGCGCAGCAGTGCAGCGGCTTCTCTAGCTCTCGGTACCTGGGTCAACCTTAGCACTACGACGACTAGGGCTATAAAGTACAGCTCAGCTGAACTAGTGAGCCTAAATAATAGTATCCATGTACAGCTTCCACTGGATCTTAAGGCTATGCTTGGCAGGCTGCGGATCTTAAAAACATCAGTACGGCGTACCGGCCGGTGCTGGCTCGGAGCCAAGAGGAAGCGGTGCACGAGGAAGCAGAAGAGAGGCAAGAGGGCCGGTTTGCTAACCAGGCTAAGAGCTAACGCCAGCAGACCGGCTGTTTCATCGCTCTTTTTGTCCAACGTTAGGGCATTGGATAACAAAATGGACTTACTACGCCTGCGACTATGCCAACGGGAGATGCAGAGCTGCAGTGCCCTTGTCCGAACGGAGACCTGGCTGAACAACAACATGCCGGACCCCGTCTTCGAACTTGACGGGCGGCTACTTTTCCGCTCGGACAGAGACCGGCAGCTCTCCGGGAAAACAAGAGGTGGGGGACTCTGCATTTACATCAATAAGAGTTGGTGCACAAACTGTTCAGTGGTAGGCTCTGAGGCTGTGGAACATTTGATCTTGAAATGCCGGCCAGTGTTTATAGCAGCTGTTTATGTCCCTCCACAAGCTAATGCTAAAGACGCTCTGAGGGAGCTGCACGACAGCGTGGGCTCGCTGCAAAATAAACACCCAGAAGCGTTGTATGTAGTGGCAGGGGACTTTAATCACGTGAACTTGAAAGACATCCTACCCACGTTCTACCAACATGTAAACATCGCCACCCGAGGTGAAAACACCTTGGATAAAGTGTTTACAAACAAACGAGGAGCGTACAGAGCAGTGCCCCGCCCCCACCTCGGTGCCTCGGCCCATATCTCCCTCCTGCTGGCGCCTGCATACTGCCCAGTGTCGAGGAGCCAGAAGATGGACACAAAGACCATTACTGTGTGGCCTGATGGTGCTGTGCCAATGCTCTAGGACTGCTTTGAGACCACGGACTGGCAGATTTTCAGGGAAGCTGCAACATCGGAGAGCTGTGTGGATCTGGAGGAGTATACATCATCGGTGCTGGGTTACATCAGGAAGTGCATGGAAGACGTGACCACCTCCAAAACCATCACCATTCGGCCAAATCAGAAACCTTGGCTGAACGCAGAGGTGCGCTCCTTGCTGAGAACCAGGAACGTCGCTTTCAGAGACGGTGACGTGGAGGGACTGAGGGCAGCCAGGGGAGAGCTCACGGTGGGCTTAAAAAGAACAAAGGCCTCATATGCTCTCAAGATCCGGGGCCATTTAAATTCAAATGACCCAAGGAGCATGTGGAGGGGTATCAGGTGCATCACAGATTACAAAAAGAGTGACACACAGTGCCCTGAAGACCCAGCGCTCCCTGACACCTTGAATGCCTTCTTTGCCCGCTTCGAAGCCTCAAACACCACCACTCCCTCCCGGCTCACCCCCTCCCCAGATGATCCCCCAGTCATCACCATAACAACAGCAGAGGTGAGGAGAACATTACAGGGGGTCAATCCAAGGAAAGCCTCAGGTCCTGATGGAATCCCTGGTAGGATTCTGAAGGACTGTGCTGACCAGCTGTCTGAGGTCCTGGCGGACATATTTAACACCTCGTTGTCCCAGGCCAGAGTACCATCTTGCATCAAGACATCCACCATCATTCCTGTGCCAAAGACCACTGCTGTATCCAGCCTCAATGACTATCACCCCGTTGCACTCACCCCTGTCACAATGAAGTGCTTCGAGAGGCTAGTGATGAAACATCTAAAGCAGACCATCGACGTGGAAAAGGAGGACCCCCACCAATATGCATACAGACTCCTATTTGAGATTGCTGTTCCTGGACTTCAGTTCTGCCTTTAATACCATCATTCTGCAGAAATTGGTGTCCAAGCTGGCAGGACTAGGAACCTCCTCATCCCTCTGCAACTGGGTCCTGGATTTCCTCACCTGCAGACCACAGAGGGTCAGGATAGACAAAAGCATATCCTCCACAATCACCCTGAACACTGGCTCCCCCCAGGGCTGTGTGCTCAGCCCGCTGCTGTTCACACTGATGACATCGGACTGCAGAGCTCACTATAAAAATAACCTGGTGGTGAAGTTCGCAGATGACACAGCAGTGGTAGGACTCATCACCCAGGGAGACGAATCGGGGTACAGGCGGGAGGTGGAGGACCTGACACGGTGGTGCGGGGACAACAACCTTAACCTGAACATCCAGAAGACCAAGGAGATGGTTGTAGACTTCCGTAGGTCTGTCACCACTCACCCCACCCTCTACATAAATGGAGCAGCTGTGGAGACAGCCCCCTCTGTCAAGTACCTCGGGGTGCACCTGACCAACTCCCTCACCTGGCAGCCCAACACCACGGCTGTGACAAAGAAAGCCCACCAACGCCTATACTTCCTGAGGAAGCTGAAGGGGGCAGGATTGGATGCTGCTGTCCTCAAGGCCTTCTACAGCTGTGCTGTGGAGAGCGTGCTGACATCCTGCCTCACTGTGTGGTATGGCAGCTGCACCGTGGCAGAGAAGGAGGCGTTGCAGAGGGTGGTAAAAGCTGCACAGAGGACCATCGGCTGCAGCTTACCACCCATCAGGGACATCTACACCACCAGATGCAGGGAAAGAGCTCTCTCCATCCTCCATGATCCCACCCATCCTGCACAAGAACTGTTCACCCCTATGCCCTCTGGAAGGAGGCTGCGCAGCATCCGGGCTAGAACAACCAGGCTGAAAAACAGCTTCTTTCCGGAGGCTGTCAGACTGCTAAACTGCTCCGCCACCCGTACACTGAGCACTGTACTGAACACCGTACCAGCGCCCATACTTCCCGTTACTCAGTTATGCACTGCACTTTAATATGACACTGCACTGCCACTTTAATTAGCTGCTGCTATGTTTCTGCTGCACTCCTGTACTTTACTGTATTTATGCTTTACTTTATTTATGCTCACACCTGCTGCTGCCGTGCGCTGTGCAAGAATATCTGCCCTTTTAGTCTGTTTTTATATGTATATATTTTACATATATATATCTTATTTTTTATTCTTTATTTTATTTATTTTATTTATCTCAGTAACGTTATACCGAGACCTGAGAAACTGTATTTCGTTCTGCCATGCTGTGGTTTTGAATGACAATAAACTGTCTGAAGTCTGAAGTCTGAAGTGCTTGTCAACACCCTGGTCACATCCCGCATCGATTACTGCAACGCCATCCTGCTAGGAATCCCCAATAAGCTCATCCACCGACTCCAACTTCTCCAAAACTCTGCTGCACGCATCATCACCTGTACCAAGTCCACCGACCATGTCACACCCCTGCTGATTCAACTGCTCTGGCTCCCCATATCGCAACGGATCAACTTCAAAGTCCTGCTGATGACATTCAAAGCCCTTCACAACCTCACCCCCTCATATATCACAGAACTCCTACAGACCTACACACCCTCACGCTCACTACGGTCATCAAAAGCAGGACTACTGGCTGCTTGTTATCTTATTTATTTTTAATCTTTCTTAGTTAATAAACTCTTTTTTTATTGTAAGAGAACCTTGGGTGTTGTGAAAGGCGCCATAAGTCCAATGTATTATTATTATTATTATTAGTGCACGGGGCAAACGCACCGAGCACTGGCGCTACAGCAAAGCTGTGGAGCCAGTGCTCGGGGCAAAGCCCCGAGCACTATTGTTATACTGTGGATTTTTTCTTATTATTATTCCTCTTCCTCGCGTTTTTTGATGTGTATCTAGTCCTACAACTCGAAGAGTTGTAGGACAAATGATGTATCAAAATGTGCGTCTTCATCGGGATCGGTGTGCTTCAATACAAATTTAAAAAATATTAATTTTTCATGAAGTTATTTGCAAAAAACTGTGAATATTTTCCCATAGAGAATGCATGGGAGGAGGTCAAAAAATACATACTTTTACTGCTGTCTGCTGCTCCTGCATACTTTGACCTAGAGACTCCATTTCAACTTTAAACAGTAGACACAAGTCTTGTGTACTTTATGTATATTTCCATGTTTTGATAGGTCATATACTTTTTGATCAATCACTGTTCAATGACCATGATCATTTTTGGAAAAATGATGAGATTACAATGGGTGTGTATTGCATGCCCTTATTAGGGTTACAGTGTAGCTAGAGTGGAGAGAGCCCCACAAAAATGAAAAAAATAATGTCTTTCCACGCTGCTCCTGGCCACAGTTTACAATATACACACGTGATTTTTTCCAACTTTGTAGACATAGGTGTTCTGTCTCTCACAATGTGTTTAAAAAATCGGAGAGATTTACAGAATTCGAATTAGCAGCCTCTAAGTGCGGCCAGTCGCTGTCTTCTCCTCATTGACTCCAATACAAATATTTTCAGAGAAAAGCAGAACGGACCCCTGTTTTAAACTTGCGATTTTCTCCGAAATATTTACTCTAGAAACACTTTAGAAACACCAAATCGTTCGGGAAGTCCTAACGGCGATGATGGTCTTGCTGTTTTTCTGGTAGGAGCTACCGTTTTGTCAGAATAAGCCCAAATGTGAGACCAGTGCCGAGGCAGAAAATGGCTGTTTTCCTCTATTCCTCTCCTCCTCGTCTCTGTCGTCATCGCGCGCGTGTGTGGGTCTAACTGTCAATTTAAATAATTACATTGTATCGATCGCGCGCAGCACCTGTACACACACACACACACACACACACACACACACACACACCGCTGCTGCTGGGAGAACTGGTTGTAGACGCGATGTCCTGGCTATGATCACGCACAGAGCTCTAATACTTTTCATTGGATAATGTGATTCAGATAGGTGCAGTTCATGGCCCTGTCTACCTGCTGAATGTAACCGCTGTGAAACAATCGGGAAATAACGTTTCATTTTGCTTATTAACGGCTTTATCGAGACCGGCGCTCGCTCTCTGTTATTGTATGTCTCTCTACCAAAGTGCTCGCTCTCTCTCTCTCTCCGTCTCTCTCTCGTCAGTCGTCATCATACACAAATCAAATTAAATGTTAATGTAAAGTAAACCTAACCCTAACCGCAACGTCTCTGTCGACATTGCGCGTGCTTGCGTGTGTGCATTTTAATTAATAACATTGAGTGACGCGATCTCTGTATCGATCGCGCGAAGCACCTGTATACACACACACACACACACACACACACACACACACACACACACACACACACACACACACAAATGTTGTTTCTATTTTGTGTAAATTAGGTTAATGCTTTTGTGTTTTCCTGTATTATCAGTTCAAGTTGTTGTACTTGGCTGAGGAAATCGTGGATATTGTAACGTGTTGGGGGAGTGTTTCCCAGAATGCATTGCGACATTCTGGCATTCTGTGTCATTACATGTTATCGCTATTAGATAGGGTTTGGAGGCGAATGTTTAGGACATGTTGGGCTGCATTTCACTGTTTCATTACGTTCACTTTGTTGACTGTTGTTTTTGGGATAAGTCAGGGAGCACCATTACTCAACGCACTATGGCATCTTGTCATACCACTACCACTCCGTTGGTGACGGCGTGTACAGTACGCTTGTGAACCTGTCATATTAAAGCGACTTGTAAGAGTAGAGGTCATCTTTCTCTTTGTTGAGCACGCCGTTGCTCAGACTGTATGAATGACGCGGTGATGAAATACGGCGGTAGTATCACCCGTGCACTATCAAAATTTCCCTCGAGGGAACTTTTGAACTCTAGTTATTATTATTATTACCTCTTGTGGTTTAGAGGAACACCGAATGATGGTCCTCCTTCTGTGGTTTAGAGGAACACAGAATGATGATCCTCCTCCCCCTGTGGTTTAGAGGAACACAGAATGATGGTCCTCCTCCTGTGGTTTAGAGGAACACATAATGATGATCCTCCTGTGGTTTAGAGGAACACAGAATGATGATCCTCCTGTGGTTTAGAGGAACACAGAATGATGATCCTCCTCCCCCTGTGGTTTAGAGGAACACAGAATGATGGTCCTCCTCCTGTGGTTTAGAGGAACACATAATGATGATCCTCCTGTGGTTTAGAGGAACACAGAATGATGGTCCTCCTTCTGTGGTTTAGAGGCACACAGAATGATGATCCTCCTCCCCCTGTGGTTTAGAGGAACACAGAATGATGGTCCTCCTCCTGTGGTTTAGAGGAACACATAATGATGATCCTCCTGTGGTTTAGAGGAACACAGAATGATGGTCCTCCTTCTGTGGTTTAGAGGCACACAGAATGATGATCCTCCTCCCCCTGTGGTTTAGAGGAACACAGAATGATGGTCCTCCTGTGGTTTAGAGGAACACAGAATGATGATCCTCCTCCCCCTGTGGTTTAGAGGAACACAGAATGATGGTCCTCCTGTGGTTTAGAGGAACACAGAATGATGGTCCTCCTGTGGTTTAGAGGAACACAGAATGATCCCTCCTCCCCTGTGCTTTAGAGGTCAATCATGTCCTGAGCAGCCTTCTGTGGAGCAGGACCAGCCCAGACCTGATGTGGCGTTATGAAGGCTGCGGATGGGTGGTTCAAACCCACCCCTTGGGGTCCGGTCTCTGCAGGGTGTGGTGGTTTGTAACAGTCACAGAGTCACCAATAACATGAGATATAAGACTACATGCTCATGTTCTGATGGGTCCTAAACCACTTGTTGTCATGGTGAAAGATCTCAACGCACAATGTGGACAATCTGCAGGTTTTTTGCTACATTTCTTCATATTTCTCATTTCTCCATATTTCCTTCATATTTGATGTGATCGGGCCTATTTCCTAATGCTTAATATGAATATATATGTCATGCGTATTGATAAATAATTATTTGTATTGATTTAATAATGATACATATGGATAACAATAGATACATAATTATACACAACACAACACAATTCTAACTATTGATACAAACAATTCATATGAATATTCATAAGTTATGATACATATTATGCATATTATTATAGTTAGCAATATTGCAATATTGATACCTATTGATAACTAATGATGCGTTTTGATACAAATTGATGCAAAATGCTAAATATTCCCACACATTGATGCTTATTGATACCTATGGACAAATATTGATTCATGATATTGTATTCAGCTCCCTGCTGTGCTGAGTGAGGGTGTTGAATGGTGGTCCACAGACAAGAGAGACAGACAGTACGAGCAGATCCCAGACCCCCCATCTGTCCCCAGGGCCCCTGCTGCCCAGACACAGTGTCCCCCAGCATACAAATGACCATGGCTGAAAAGAGACAACTTAGTGAGACAACAAACTAAAGAGACCAACACTTCCTGATGCATATATCATGGCCGTGTGTGTGTGTGTGTGTGTGTGTGTGTGTGTGTGTGTGTGTGTGTGTGCGTGTGTGCGTGTGTGCGTGTGCGTGTGTCCAGATCATTACAGTAAGCAGAGATTATTTTTCTATATTTATATATATATTGTTTTTATTTTCAATATATATATGCTTTATAACTTTATATATGCTTTATATAAGTGTTCCAGCATTATATGGAAGACATGATTCGAGATAACTTTCTGAATAAAGAATTCTTAATAAATACATTTTTGTTAATTATTATTTTGAAACAAAACTACAAACCATGGGGCAGGACAATAAAGATGAAATAGATTATCATGATGAAAACATGAAGAAATAGTAGTGACAGAACAAACATACAAACATATGAACAATAATCACAATAACAATGTGTTTATTGTTTCACTTGTTCATCTTAACTTCATCTTGTGTCCGCAGACCACGGAATCATTCCTGCTGAGTGAGGACCAGGGCAGAGGGGGCCACAGCGTGCCTGAGTGCTACGTGGTGTCTGACTCCTACCGGGTAAGCCCTGACTCCTCCTCATGGTTCTGACTCCTAACGGGTGAGCCCTGACTCCTCCTCATGGTTCTGACTCCTACCGGGTAAGCCCTGACTCCTCCTTGTGGTTCTGACTCCTCGTGGGTAAGCCCTGACTCCTCCTCATGGTTTTGACTCCTCGTGGGTGAGCCCTGACTGCTCCTCATGGTTCTGACTCCTCCTGGGTGAGCCCTGACTCCTCCTCATGGTTCTGACTCCTCCTGGTGAGCCCTGACTCCTCCTCATGGTTCTGACTCCTCCTGGTGAGCCCTGACTCCTCCTCATGGTTCTGACTCCTCCTGGTGAGCCCTGACTCCTCCTCATGGTTCTGACTCCTCGTGGGTGAGCCCTGACTCCTCCTCATGGTTCTGACTCCTCCTGGTGAGCCCTGACTCCTCCTCATGGTTCTGACTCCTCCTGGTGAGCCCTGACTCCTCCTCATGGTTCTGACTCCTCCTGGTGAGCCCTGACTCCTCCTCATGGTTCTGACTCCTCCTGGTGAGCCCTGACTCCTCCTCATGGTTCTGACTCCTCCTGGTGAGCCCTGACTCCTCCTCATGGTTCTGACTCCTCCTGGTGAGCCTCACCCCCCATGTGAGGAGCTGGGTGTCTGGTGATAGGTGCTAGGTGATTGGTCCTGGTCCAGAGTCATAAAAACTTGTCTAATTGATGTTAATGGTAACAATATGTTTTAAAGCTGCCTGTGTCTGCCCTCCTGTAATAGAACAGTATTACCTCCAGTAGTGCTATTAATATCATCATCATCATCATCATCACCAGAATCATTATCTTTAAATGGTGTTATTATTCTGAATCATGTGTCATTATCTCTGCTCTTCATGCCGTTCTCCTGAGTGTTTAACTCTGACTGTTGGAGCCTTGTGGTCCTTCACTGTAATCACAATCATGCGGGCGTTCACACTCCTGCTGCTCACTATTACTGCCATCACTGTTACCTCTGGGGGGTTACAGGGGTTTAAAGTGAACACCGACCTGGACAGCAGGAGTAAAGTTTGTAAAGGAATCCATTGTGGAGAACATGCGGTGAGGGTCTGAGGAGAACACTGAGGGTGTGAGGAGAACACTGAGGGTCTGAGGAGAACACTGAGGGTGTGAGTAGAACACTGAGGGTCTGAGGAGAACACTGAGGGTGTGAGGAGAACACTGAGGTTCTGAGGAGAACACTGAGGGTCTGAGGAGAACACTGAGGGTGTGAGTAGAACACTGAGGGTCTGAGGAGAACACTGAGGGTGTGAGGAGAACACTGAGGGTCTGAGGAGAACACTGAGGGTCTGAGGAGAACACTGAGGGTGTGAGGAGAACACTGAGGGTGTGAGGAGAACACTGAGGGTGTGAGGAGAACACTGAGGAGAACACTGAGGGTGTGAGGAGAACACTGAGGGTGTGAGGAGAACACTGAGGGTGTGAGGAGAACACTGAGGACTCATGGGACCCTGGAGGATCTAAAATGTCCTGATGGAAGATGACTGTAATACAGTGTAGGAGTTTGCTGTATTGTTCAGTGTGTGCAATAGAATAGTTTAGTAGTTTAGTAGTTAGGGTTAGGCTGTAATGACACACACACACACACACACACACACACATTGTGTGTGTGTGTGTGTGTGTGTGAGAGAGAGAGAGAGAGAGAGAGAAGCAGACCACAGCCCCCTGACATCGCCCTCGCCCACAAGGTTACCATGGAAGCATTCCTTTCTGCTTGATTCCATCAAATAATACGATACATGACTAACATGGAACACACACACACACACACACACACACACACACACACACACACACACCATCATACCATCACTCTTGCGGTCTGGCATTGTGTGTGTGTGTGTGTGTGTGTGTGTGTGTGTGTGTGTGTGTGTGTGTGTGTGTTCTTGTTTTGTTCTGTATGTGTTTAACCTCGTGGTTCTGTTGGTTATCGTCGCGCGATGCCGGTTCGTGTCAACGTTCGACCGAACAATGACGTCATTCTTTGGGCCCCAGAACAAATAAAAATAAATATACCGCTTGTGTGTGTGCATGGTAAAATAAATATTTGCATGCCCGTGATTGAGGAACAATAGGCCTATGTAACAATATGTAACGTGCAGAGCGGTGTTGGTACTGGACTGGGCGGGTCCTCCTCAGACTGAACACATGACTCGGTTAACGGGAGGGTCCTCCGTTCACGGTATCCGACTGGTCCTGCTGGCTCCGTTCGGCTTAGTGACGTCATGTTTCCATGTTTCTCTGGTCCTGGTCTCTGGTCTGGATGACAGGTCCTGACCCGACGACTCGATGGATCGAGTCATTTCAGTTCATAACATCCAAACAGTTTAATAACGTTCAGAACTTCCTACGGGGTTAATAACGTGAATAACATCCCAACGGGTTAATAAGGTGAATAACATCCCAACGGGTTAATAACGTGAATAACATCCCAACGGGTTAATAAGGTGAATAACATCCTACCGGGTTAATAAGGTGAATAACATCCTACCGGGTTAATAAGGTGAATAACATCCTACCTGGTTAATAAGGTGAATAACATCCTACCGGGTTAATAAGGTGAATAACATCCTACCGGGTTAATAAGGTGAATAACATCCTACCGGGTTAATAAGGTGAATAACATCCTACCGGGTTAATAAGGTGAATAACATCCTACCTGGTTAATAAGGTGAATAACATCCTACCGGGTTAATAAGGTGAATAACATCCTGGTTAATAAGGTGAATAACATCCTACCTGGTTAATAAGGTGAATAACATCCCAACGGGTTAATAAGGTGAATAACATCCTACCGGGTTAATAAGGTGAATAACATCCTACCTGGTTAATAAGGTGAATAACATCCTACCGGGTTAATAAGGTGAATAACATCCTGGTTAATAAGGTGAATAACATCCTACCGGGTTAATAAGGTGAATAACATCCCAACGGGTTAATAAGGTGAATAACATCCTACCGGGTTAATAAGGTGAATAACATCCCAACGGGTTAATAAGGTGAATAACATCCTACCGGGTTAATAAGGTGAATAACATCCTACCTGGTTAATAAGGTGAATAACATCCTACCGGGTTAATAAGGTGAATAACATCCTACCGGGTTAATAAGGTGAATAACATCCTACCGGGTTAATAAGGTGAATAACATCCTACCGGGTTAATAAGGTGAATAACATCCCAACGGGTTAATAAGGTGAATAACATCCTACCGGGTTAATAAGGTGAATAACATCCTAACAGTTGAATAACGTCATAACATCGGTGTAATAACGCTGACGTCAGAGCAGCCCGGCCACTGAAGAACGCGTTCCTCTCGTCCGCCTGAAGGACTCCGAGTGACGTGAGAGCGGCTGTAGGAGCTCCTCTGTAGGCTCCTCTGTAGGCTCCTCTGTAGGCGGTAGGCTGCTTCAGAAAGAGCTTCTAAAGTCGCATAGTTTACCGTGAGAGAGCCGGGGGGAGGGAGAGAGAGGGAGGGAGGGAGGGAGGGAGGGAGAGAGAGACTGCTCTGCGAAAGAGGGTGGGAGACTAAGTTTTTTTTCTCCCCCAAACTTTGCGTAGCTTTCACTTTGCAGGCGGGTGCGAGTCTCTCCCAGCCGCCCGCTCCGCCCGCTCCGCCGCTCCGCCGCTCCGTCCGTCCACTCCAGCCATGTACTCCCCGTACTGCCTCACACAGGTAAACCTTCCTCTTACTCTACTGTCCCGCTGATAGCCCTGTGCGGGGAGCCTCCGGGGGTCCTGGTAACTCGTAGTGACGGGGGCTGCGGGGAGCCTCCGGGGGTCCTGGTAACTCGTAGTGACGGGGGCTGCGGGGAGCCTCCGGGGGTCCTGGTAACTCGTAGTGACGGGGCTGCGGGGAGCCTCCGGGGGTCCTGGTAACTCGTAGTGACGGGGGCTGCGGGGAGCCTCCGGGGGTCCTGGTAACTCGTAGTGACGGGGGCTGCGGGGAGCCGCTCGGCGGACGGCCGCTCCGTCTCCGGGAAACTTTCCATTTTGCGTGTTTTGGTGCACATGGTTTGAGAGGGAAAATGGCGCTTCTTCTCCAGAATGTATTTGATATAAAACATGTGGTGAGGAAGAGGAGGGGAGTGAGCGCGAGCCGAACGCGGACTGACGTATATTATTACTTATGTAGGCTACTGTACATATGAATGTAACGCGGACTGACGTGTAATATTACTTATGTACTGTACATATGAATGTAACGCGGATGACGTGTAATATTGCACATGTACTGTACATATGAATGTAACGCGGACTGACGTGTAATATTACTTATGTAGGCCTACTGTACATATGAATGTAACGCGGGCTGACGTGTAATATTACTTATGTAGGCCTACTGTACATATGAATGTAACGCGGACTGACGTATAATATTACTTATGTACTGTACATATGAATGTAACGCGGGGGGTGGCTGCACGAGATGGCGAGCCGCAGTTTAATCTTTTTCTGAAGTTGGGGAGAAGTGTGTGTGTGTGTGTGTGTGTGTGTGTGTGTGTGTGTGTGTGTGTGTGTGTGAGTGTGTCCTTACCAGACCGTTTCATGCAGTAGGCCTACAGTTAGTAAGCCTCTAGAGCACACCCCCCTCCTACCCCTGGCCCACCCTCTCCGTGTCTTCTGTGACCCTCAGGTGTCTGCGGAGCGCCGCGCGTCTCTCGCGAGCTGCGTGCCACCGTTGTATTGTGAGCGTCGTGATGGAGTGATAACCTGATTTATAACCTTATTATAACTTATTCATACATCTGATATTATCTTCTAGTACATTCTTATTTTTGTTGTTCTTAGTAAGACGGTTGGTTGCTACATTTCTCCCATAATTCGCGTGTCGTGAATCCAGCTAAAGAGGACACGGGGTCCTCGCTGCGATGGGAGGATGCCTTCCTCCTCAGGACTCGTTCCTTTGTTTACCCTTCAATGTGTTGAAGTAGCGCAGGAACAATGAAGGCGAACTTCCTTTTGATTTCTTTTTATCCTGCTTTAAGTTGTTTTCACGCGCGGATTCTGCTTTGTCTTGTAACACTCAAATGTGATGTCACGTCAAGTGTGTGTGCGTGTGTGTGTCAGAAAATATTTATGCGTGTGTGTGTGTGTGTGTGTGTGTGTGTGTGTGTGTGAGTGAGAGAGAGAGAGAGAGAGAGAGAGAGAGAGTGAGAGAGAGAGAGAGAGAGAGAGAGAGAGAGAGAGAGAGAGAGAGAGAGAGAGAGAGAGAGAGAGAGAGAGAGAAATGATGAGAGCGTAACCTAAACATATTCCCAGGTGTGTGTGTGTGTGTGTGTAGTATTTAACTGCCCCCCAGTAGTCCACGAAGCCCCACAGTTACACAACAGTGAACCTCTCCTCTTGAGTAGGTCAGCGTGCGGCTCGGTCCGCTCCTCGTGAGACAGGCCGCTCGGACCCAGTACCGGGAACTGTAGTCCGGTGGTATGTTTTCTTACTCACTCCTATCATTTAGCTCAGGCTAGTGGAGAGGTCCCCACGCTATAGGCCTGTAATCCCGGAGTCTGTAGTCTCACTTCAGCAGCCCCTCGATGTCACCGTGAGAGGGACCCCCTGACACACTCACGCCTCGGGTCTGCTTCTCTTGACAGACACGTTGTCATGGAGACCCCAGCTCCATCATAACCATCTCGTCGTCCTATATGTATTGTAGATGAGCTTTATTAGAGCCATGTTCCTCACCGCGCTATACGATCACACAATACCTCGAGTTCTGGAGCTCCTCGACAACAAACCGAGTGCAATGACGCGTCAACAAAGGAGCGCTGCGTCTCTCCGCGCGCTCCCTACGTTCCCTAATTAACGCTAATTGGCTGCAGAATCAACAGCGCAGCCGCGGAACCAGTTGCACATGTTGTGCGCGTGCCAAAGAGTGTGTAGCGATGGAAAGTTGTAGTTTCAGCATACAATGCGTGTGTGTGTGTGTGTGTGTGTGTGTGTGTGTATGTGTATAATTTTTAGTTGATCCATTTTTTAATTTACACACATTTATATTTAAAGGCTTTTTAGTCGGACTCTTTTTATCGACGTGCTCATCATCTGCAGCCCTTTATTTAATTGATTTAAATGTTGTTGATAATGAAATAAAACGGGAGGTTGAACCGGCTGTCGGATGAATGATGAACTGATGAAATAACGCTGCTGCAAAGGGGCGCACGGTGCGCGTGACCGAGACGAGGAGCAGACAGGCAGGTTCGGGGCGCACGAGGCTGCTTGCCGTGCGACATATAAATGCGCAGAACTAAAGCGCGGACGTGTTGTTTTAGGGGTGATGAGGACCCCCTACAGGGAGAGGGGTCCCGATCACTCTGTAAGTACGGGAATGTCGAAGAGAGACGGAGTTATAAAACGCGTTCAAGTGTTCCGTAGATTCATGCCTTTTAAATTAGACATTTTTCCATTTGTTGGTCTATGATGAACAGTGTAGTTTCTCATCATAAAACACTAATTGTCATGTCTATGTGGGCCTACAGTATATATATATATATATATTGGCCTGTGTTCACGTCTCATATTTTTCCATCTCACACTATTTTCCCTGAGCGACGTTTTAACATCTTCCTCTTTCTGCTCTCCTGCTGCCGGATCCTGCGCCTGATCTTACCA
>JAXIVH010000021.1:860206-872706 GCA_036785325.1 Urophycis tenuis
TAGTTATATATAACTGTACTCATGGTTAAACTAGTTATATATAGCAATAATCATGGTTGAACTAGTTATATTCAACTATACTCACCGTTGAACTAGTTATATACTGTATAACCGTACTCATGGTTAAACTAGTTATATATAGCAATACTCATGGTTGAACTAGTTATATTCAACTATACTCACAGTTGAACTAGTTATATATAACTGTACTCATGGTTAAACTAGTTATATATAGCAATAATCATGGTTGAACTAGTTATATTCAAGTATACTCACAGTTGAACTAGTTATATATAACTATAATCATGGTTGAACTAGATATATTTAACTATACTCATGGTTGAACTAGTTATATACCACAATACTCATGGCTGAACTGGTTATATTCAACTATACTCACGGTTAAACTAGTTATATATCACTATACCCACGGTTGAACTACTTTATAGTATATTTAACTGTACTCATGGTTGAACTACCTATATATCACTATACTCATGGTTGAACTAGTTATATATCACTATACTCATGGTTGCACTAGTTATATATCACTATAGTCATGGTTGCACTAGTTATATATAACTATACTCATGGCTGAAATAGCTATATATCACTATACTCATGGCTGAACTATTTATATATCACTATACTCATGGTTGAACTAGCTATATATCACTATACTAATGGCTGAACTAGTTATATATCACTATACTCATGGTTGAACTAGCTATATATCACTATACTAATGGCTGAACTAGTTATATATCACTATACTCATGTATAAAGTCCTTAATCACCCCAACACTCTTTAACCTGGGAGTTCATTCGTCCTAATCAGTCATACAGTCGGAAGTTATTTAAGTGATATACCTAATTATACTTCATTATAATTCTAACCATTTACGTTTATAGTTAGGGCATTTAGCAGACGCTTTTATCCAAAGCGACTTACAAAGAGTACATTTGTCCGAAGAAGGTGAAACACTTCATTGCTGTTAATACAGTAAGAAAGTCACCAGAACAAGTTTCAAGCATTCCAATTGCTAGTTTATTCATCAATTATATCCAATTATCCAATTATATGTAGGTAATCTTTCTTTTATCCTCTCCTCTCTCCTCTCTCATCTTTCCTCTTCCCTCTCTCCTCTCCCTTTTACTCCTAACTTCTATTCTCCTCACATCTTATTCACTACTGTTCTCTGCCAGGAAGTTATCTCTCTTTTGTTCTGTCTGTCTGTCATTATTTCTTTCTTTGTTCAGTACTCTCTCTCTCTCTCTCTCTCTCTCTCTCTCTCTCTCTCTCTCTCTCTCTCTCTCTCTCTCTCTCTCTCTCTCTCTCTCTCTCACTCTTTCTTTCTATGTTATCAGGCGTGCTCCAGACACACCTGCAGCCCCTGCACCTCATTAATATGACCTTATTAATATTAGCCTGTTAATTGGTGTCTCTCTGCCCTGTGAGGCCAGAGGGTGAACCTGAAGACCTGGCTAGCGGAGCACTTAGCATAGCTACGCAGTTAGCTTCATGTAAGTGATGAGCAGGTGTGCAAAGACACCAGCTAATCTACTGCCAGAGGCTATGGCATTCACACACACACACACACACACACACACACACACACACACACACACACACACACACACACACACACACACACAGTGATTTGCATAAGAGAGAGAGAGAGAGAGAGAGAGAGAGAGAGAGAGAGAGAGAGGCAGCTTATGCCCTGATGGTGTCATAGTAGCAAGGTTATCTTTCGCCTTGGCCATGGAGCCTTGCTTAGCATGTTACTTAGCATGCTAAGTAGCATGCTCTCTTAACAGTGGATGTTAGGCAAGACAAAGAACAGGTCATTAAGGAGCAGGTAGGGGTTAGACAGTACAGAGACAGGTCACTAAGGAGCAGGTAGGGGTTAGACAGTACAGAGACAGGTCATTAAGGAGCAGGTAGGAGTTAGACAGTACAGAGACAGGTCATTAAGGAGCAGGTAGGAGTTAGACAGTACAGAGACAGGTCATTAAGGAGCAGGTAGGGGTTAGACAGTACAGAGACAGGTCATTAAGGAGCAGGTAGGGGTTAGACAGTACAGAGACAGGTCATTAAGGAGCAGGTAGGGGTTAGAACGTACAGAGACAGGTCATTAAGGAGCAGGTAGGGGTTAGACAGTACAGAGACAGGTCATTAAGGGGCAGGTTGGGGTTAGACATTACAGAGACAGGTCATTAAGGAGGAGGTAGGGGTTAGACAGTACAGAGATAGGTCATTAAGGAGCAGGTAGGGGTTAGACAGTACAGAGACAGGTCATTAAGGGGCAGGTAGGGGTTAGACAGTACAGAGACAGGTCATTAAGGAGCAGGTAGGGGTTAGACAGTACAGAGACAGGTCATTAAGGAGCAGGTAGGGGTTAGACAGTACAGAGACAGGTCATTAAGGAGCAGGTAGGGGTTAGACAGTACAGAGACAGGTCATTAAGGAGCAGGTAGGGGTAAGACAGTACAGAGACAGGTCATTAAGGAGCAGGTAGGGGTTAGACAGTACAGAGACAGGTCATTAAGGAGCAGGTAGGGGTTAGACAGTACAGAGACAGGTCATTAAGGAGCAGGTAGGGGTTAGACAGTACAGAGACAGGTCATTAAGGAGCAGGTAGGGGTTAGACAGTACAGAGACAGGTCATTAAGGAGCATATATATATATATATATATATATATATATATATATATATATATACCATATTTAGGAGCTTTCAGTTTGCAGGGGAAGAGGGAAATAGTTGGCTTTTAGACCCACAGACACACAAAGACACACTCACATGTGAGTGTGTGTGTCTCTTTGTGTGGGTGTGTTATCTTATCTTCCACAGCATAGCTCCATCTCAGCCCTGGACTCCGCCCCCCTGGGCTGAGGCCCCACCCCCTGGGCTGAGGCCCCACCCCCACTCTGGTCTCTACTGATTTGCTCCAGAGTCTTCCTCGGTGGCGCCCGTCCCCATAGGCGGGCCCTGAACAGAGCGGTGGAACAGTGGAACCTCGCGGAGGTTCTCCGTGCTCGGCTTGGTGTTTGGGTTATGCCACAGACAGCACTAATTAAAACAGCTGGTTGGCGCACAGAGCTCCTTTGTTCAGACGCTCTGCAGGTAGAGCAGGTAGAGCAGCTGCCCCCACAGGGGAGGGAGGAGGTGGAGGTGTGGGTGGAGGTGGACCAGGTCAGGTGTGGTTATGGTTATTAATAATACTTTCATGTTATTAATAATATTAATAATACTTTCATGTATTAATAATACTTTCATGTTATTAATAATATTAATAATACTTTCATGTTATTAATAATATTATTAATAATTTCATGTATTAATAATACTTTCATGTTATTAATAATATTAATAATACTTTCATGTATTAATAATACTTTCATGTTATTAATAATATTAATAATACTTTCATGTATTAATAATACTTTCGTGTTGCTCTTTACTGAAGACTCGCTTTACAAGACAGATCAACTACCAGAGACAACCAGAGTTGTGGTAGGGCTGTGTAAGGCTGTAGTAGAGGTGTGGTAGGGCTGTAGTAGAGGTGTGGTAGGGCTGTAGTAGAGGTGTGGTAAGGCTGTAGTAGAGGTGTGGTAGGGCTGTAGTAGAGGTGTGGTAGGGCTGTAGTAGAGGTGTGGTAGGGCTGTAGTAGAGGTGCAGTAGGGCTGTAGTAGAGGTGCAGTAGGGCTGTTTAGGGCTGTAGTAGAGGTGTGGTAGGGCTGTAGTAGAGGTGTGGTAGGGCTGTAGTAGAGGTGTGGTAGGGCTGTAGTAGAGGTGCAGTAGGGCTGTAGTAGAGGTGCAGTAGGGCTGTGTAAGGCTGTAGTAGAGGTGTGGTAGGGCTGTAGTAGAGGTGCAGTAGGGCTGTAGTAGAGGTGCAGTAGGGCTGTAGTAGAGGTGCAGTAGGGTTGTAGTAGAGGTGCAGTTGGGCTGTAGTAGAGGTGTGGTAGGGCTGTGTAGGGCTGTAGTAGAGGTGTGGTAGGGCTGTGTAGGGCTGTAGTAGAGTTGTGGTAGGGCTGTGTAAGGCTGTAGTAGAGGTGCAGTTGGGCTGTAGTAGAGGTGCAGTAGGGCTGTGTAGGGCTGTAGTAGAGGTGCAGTAGGGCTGTGTAGGGCTGTAGTCGAGGTGCAGTAGGGCTGTAGTAGAGTTGTGGTAGGGCTGTGTAAGGCTGTAGTAGAGTTGTGGTAGGGCTGTGTAAGGCTGTAGTAGAGGTGCATTAGGGCTGTAGTAGAGGTGCAGTAGGGCTGTGTAGGGCTGTAGTAGAGGTGCAGTAGGGCTGTGTAGGGCTGTAGTCGAGGTGCAGTAGGGCTGTAGTAGAGGTGCAGTAGGGCTGTGTAGGGCTGTAGTAGAGGTGCAGTAGGGCTGTGTAGGGCTGTAGTAGAGGTGCAGTAGGGCTGTGTAGGGCTGTAGTCGAGGTGCAGTAGGGCTGTGTAGGGCTGTTGTAGAGGTGCAGTAGGGCTGTGTAGGGCTGTAGTAGAGGTGTGGTAGGGCTGTGTAGGGCTGTAGTAGAGGTGCAGTAGGGCTGCTGTGTAGGGCTGTTGTAGAGGTGCAGTAGGGCTGTAGTAGAGGTGCAGTAGGGCTGTGTAGGGCTGTAGTAGAGGTGCAGTAGGGCTGCTGTGTAGGGCTGTTGTAGAGGTGCAGTAGGGCTGTGTAGGGCTGTAGTAGAGGTGCAGTAGGGCTGCTGTGTAGGGCTGTTGTAGAGGTGCAGTAGGGCTGCTCTGTAGGGCTGTAGTAGAGGTGCAGTAGGGCTGCTGTGTAGGGCTGTTGTAGAGGTGCAGTAGGGCTGCTGTGTAGGGCTGTAGTAGAGGTGCAGTAGGGCTGTGTAGGGCTGTAGTCGAGGTGCAGTAGGGCTGCTGTGTAGGGCTGTTGTAGAGGTGCAGTAGGGCTGTGTAGGGCTGTAGTGGAGGTGCAGTAGGGCTGTGTAGGGCTGTAGTAGAGGTGCAGTAGGGCTGCTGTGTAGGGCTGTTGTAGAGGTGCAGTAGGGCTGTGTTCGGGCTGTAGTAGAGGTGCAGTAGGGCTGCTGTGTAGGGCTGTTGTAGAGGTGCAGTAGGGCTGTAGTCGAGGTGCAGTAGGGCTGCTGTGTAGGGCTGTAGTAGAGGTGCAGTAGGGCTGTGTAGGGCTGTAGTCGAGGTGCAGTAGGGCTGCTGTGTAGGGCTGTAGTAGAGGTGCAGTAGGGCTGTGTAGGGCTGTAGTCGAGGTGCAGTAGGGCTGCTGTGTAGGGCTGTTGTAGAGGTGCAGTAGGGCTGCTGTGTAGGGCTGTAGTAGAGGTGCAGTAGGGCTGTGTAGGGCTGTAGTCGAGGTGCAGTAGGGCTGCTGTGTAGGGCTGTTGTAGAGGTGCAGTAGGGCTGTGTAGGGCTGTAGTGGAGGTGCAGTAGGGCTGTGTAGGGCTGTAGTAGAGGTGCAGTAGGGCTGCTGTGTAGGGCTGTTGTAGAGGTGCAGTAGGGCTGTGTAGGGCTGTAGTAGAGGTGCAGTAGGGCTGCTGTGTAGGGCTGTTGTAGAGGTGCAGTAGGGCTGTGTAGGGCTGTAGTCGAGGTGCAGTAGGGCTGCTGTGTAGGGCTGTAGTAGAGGTGCAGTAGGGCTGTGTAGGGCTGTAGTGGAGGTGCAGTAGGGCTGCTGTGTAGGGCTGTTGTAGAGGTGCAGTAGGGCTGTGTAGGGCTGTAGTGGAGGTGCAGTAGGGCTGCTGTGTAGGGCTGTTGTAGAGGTGCAGTAGGGCTGTGTAGGGCTGTAGTGGAGGTGCAGTAGGGCTGCTGTGTAGGGCTGTTGTAGAGGTGCAGTAGGGCTGTGTAGGGCTGTAATGGAGGTGCAGTAGGGCTGCTGTGTAGGGCTGTTGTAGAGGTGCAGTAGGGCTGTGTAGGGCTGTAGTGGAGGTGCAGTAGGGCTGCTGTGTAGGGCTGTTGTAGAGGTGCAGTAGGGCTGTGTAGGGCTGTAGTGGAGGTGCAGTAGGGCTGCTGTGTAGGGCTGTTGTAGAGGTGCAGTAGGGCTGTAGTAGAGGTTAACTGGGAGTTAGACTGGTCTAATTGTTAGCAGGTTTTCACACAGTGATGCTCTGTAAAGTTCAACAGACGTCCTGCAGCCCACGCTGGGGGCTGCCTTACCCTTCACTGGTGTGCATTTTATGACAAGATTCAAGATTCAAGTAAACTTTATTGTCAGTTTTCATGAATGTACAGGCCATACACAAGAACCGAAATGCCGTTTCCCTCAATCCCTGGTGCAAGACAGCATGCAATATAAATATAAATATATAAAAATATAAGTATATAAAAAAAAAGAAAAAAAAAAAGAAGAAAAATACTAAGGTGGTCGCGAGTGCAATGAAACAGTAAATAGTAAAATGTGCAAATTGAGAACAGTAAACAGTTAACAGTAAGAGGTGCATTATGGGGGTAATGACAGTAATAGTAATAAAATGACATCACAGCATTTCTATGTTTCCTGTTGGCCGTGGAGGATCAAACGTTATGGCCTTGGGTTCTATGCTTCATATTCTATTATTTTCTTCCATTCTTCTGTGCTCTGTAGTCCACCATGTGGTGCAGAGACTACCTGGTTTGGTACACACACACACACACACACACACACACACACACACACACACACACACACACACACACACACACACACTTGGCTCATTCGCCCGTTTTATTTAAATGAGAATTGAGCCATTTCTTCTCAATTCAATGAATCCCCCCATCTCGGTCTGGATCCGGTATGAAGGGGGCGGTCGTAGTCGAAGGACCGCCAGAGTGCGGGCCGCTGCGTCGGGCGGAGCCGACTCGGAGCTCCGCTCGGGCCCCACGAGGTGCGGGATAATTGGTAGCGACGAAATGTTCGTTCTCAATATGTAAACGAAAGGGCTATTTAGTAAACAAACCAATATATAGCCCTACAGGCTTAATAGGCCTATATAAATATAAAATAAAATCATATTAATATAGTTAAGCCTATATATCGAATTATTACAAATGACATGTAAATAGCGGTGGTCCGCAGAGCTGGGCCTTGCGCTGTTTATTTTTCACATGCATATAATCATATAATCATATAATCACATTCAGTGATTTGGGAATAAGGACAGTATTTTTCACTTCGGTGAGATGATAAATTGAGGCCTATATTATATATATATATTATTATATTCATAGTATGTGTTTAAATATTGCGTCATCAGAAACAGTGTGATAAAAAAAAAAAGTATTCTCAGTGTGATCAGACATTACGCAGTAAATTAACGCAGTTTTAAAAGGTTAATTATTGGCTGAATTAAGAACCTTATGGACCTTTTGTTTGATCACCTTAAATCCCTGTGGAGGTCCAGTGACGGCTGTCCGCGGGTCCTCGAAAGAGTTAATGTGCGCTTGGCAGGCGGCGCGTCCGACGTGCGGAGAATAGAAACCCGTCCTGAGGCTGTTCGGTGGAACCCGCTCCACAGCGTCTTCCACTGGCGCACTGAGCCTGTTGTCGCAGAGCTTCATGTTACAATTCATTGACACATTTAAGACGGAATCATGGAACGGGAAACACTCTAACGTTGTAGCTCCGTTGGACTCGACGAGGCCCGACGTTAGGGCTCCAACAGACGTGATGAAGACTTCATCTCTGTTGGATTCCTCTGGTTCCTCGCCAGTGTGTCCTACATGAGGCTGGTCTTTACCTTGTGTACCCAGCGGTTCATTCAGTAGGCCTAACGATCGTCTACCCACCGCAACAGTACAGCCATCCGGGAGGCCCCTGGGAGCGGGCCTTCGGCCTGCCGTTCTGCAGACCACAGCACAACATTCGGGTCCACATTTCAACCTCTGCATGTGTTCTGTTTTCTGTTCCGCCTCGACTCGGTGTTCTGTCGGACCGGGGGCCTGGTTGACGCCCTCCGTCCCGCACGCTGCACCCCGCGGTGAGCGTCTTTATATTGAGGGGTCTGGAGAGTGTTGCTTTGACATTACAGGCTTCCGTATGAACCGTGCTTCACATGTCCTGCTCAGAGGAGAGACATGTCGGGATGTTGTCATGGAGACTTGAGATTGTAGTGGTTAGTATTATTTTAGATGATGTTCGGACGGGTCCAGTTTCCGGGTAGAGGAGCATCATCCGAGCCTTTGTCTGAAGTGACAGGGTCTCCGCGGTGCGTTCCGTCACCTGAAGGAAGAGGATTCTGTGAAATGTTAGACTGATCATCCCGACCAGAATGATCTGTTATGATCTCCTTTTAGCGCTCATCGATGTCATTCCCAATTCAATGTGCCCGCGCGGATTTCGTAAAGATAGATTTTTAAAACAAATATACGGCCGATAATTAGGGCACGGGGTGCACCGAGCACTGACTTTATGACGTTATTGTGAGACATTTTGAAAACGGAAAATGTTGTTTGATGACGGATTTAGGTTCCGTGGAATTTGTTAAATGATATATAGGCTATAATTTAGTTTTTTTGTTTGAAATTTAGGTCAGACACACACACACGCACGTATACACAACACACACACACACACACACACACACACACACACACACACACACACACACACACACAGACACTCACACACGCACGCATGCACAACACACACACACACACACACACACACACACACACACACACACACACACACACACACACACTGATCGTATTGTATTAACAATGTACCAATCAACACATATGTATTATTGTGTATTGTATAAAGTATTGTATGTGTATCATTATAATATCATTTAATTAATTTATTTCCACTAGATGCGTGTGTGTGCGTGCGTGTGTGTAAACTTGTGCATATGTCCATGAGTGTGAATAATGGTGCACACTGCATAATGAGTTTTACAGCAAATGTTTGGTCATTCAGTTTCCTCTTATCTGAAGTCTCACAGAGAGCCCCTCTCACTACGTTGTATATGGTAAATACATCTGTTCATGGTATTTTCATGTGTTCATGGTATGTTCATGTGTTCAGAGCTGCTCTGGCAGGAGCACAGATGTCTGATAGTTCAAACATCTGGGACATTGGTAACATGAACCTGATTAAAGGTACCATCACCAGAATCCACCGAACAACATTTGTACTTGAGGTTCCACCAGACAACATTAGAACGTGAAGATTATGTTCTCATTTGTCCACTGCAATGCAAACGTGCACATTGAGTGTTCACAATGAAACTAAATGGTGGTGACCGAGCTTTTGCCATTACTGCTCCTAATCTGTGGAACAATTTACCTCCCCTTGTTCGAGATGCCCAGACCCTAGCAACTTTTAAGTCGTTATTAAAAACCCTCCTCTTCTCTCTAGCTTTTAACTCAAGTTGAGTCCCTTGACTCATCAACTTTATTTTAGGCTATTGTGTTTCTCCCCTCTCTTTTATCTTATTGATTTATTTATTATATTATTATTATTTATTTATTTATTATTGTTATTATTATTATTATTATTATTATTGTTATTGTTATTGTTATTATTATTATTATTATTATTATTATTATTATTATTATTATTATTATTATTTTTATTATTGTTATTATTATTATTATTATTTTTATTATTATTATTATTATTATTATTTTTATTTTATTTTTTTAAATTATATGTATGTATGTGTGCTTCATGTCTGTTCAGCACTTTGGGCAGCTGGGGCTGTTGAAAATGTGCTTTATAAATAAACTTGACTTGACTAAATAATAGACTTTGGTCAAATATTAGTTTTAATCATATCTAACGTTGGCATCGCGGTTAGTGCTAGCATTGTGTCTAGCTGTCTTCCAATCAATTGATGCTAATTCAATGAGTGACATACAGCGTAGTTTCGGGCCTCATGATACACTCCAGAACTGACCCTCACTGCCTAACCCACTGCCTAACCCTCACTGCCTGACTCTCACTGCCTAACCCACTGCCTAACCCTCACTGCCTAACTCTCACTGCCTAACCCACTGCCTAACCCTCACTGCCTAACTCTCACTGCCTAACCCACTGCCTAACCCTCACTACCTGATGCTCACTGCCTAACCCACTGCCTAACCCTCACTGCCTAACCCACTGCCTAACCCTCACTGCCTAACCCACTGCCTAACCCTCACTGCCTAACTCTCACTGCCTAACCCTCACTGCCTAACTCTCACTGCCTAACCCACTGCTTAACCCACTGCCTAACCCTCACTACCTGATGCTCACTGCCTAACCCACTGCCTAACCCTCACTGCCTAACCCTCACTGCCTAACCCTCACTGCCTAACCCTCACTGCCTAACCCTCACTGCCTACACTGCCTAACCCCCCACATTGTGTCCAACATACAGATCAGAGAAAATGTTCATGATTCAGTCTAGAGGGTTAATATTGTTCATCGATGCTTAAAGCGATGGCTTACATAGGATTTTGGTAAATAAAACTGAAAATATAACCAATTGAAAGGACCTTTAATAAACAAACAAAAATAATGGTGTCATCATTCACTTCCATTTTCCAAGTGATTTTGTTGTTGGTGTTCATCCTGGTTGGACCAGGAATAGTCTCAGTGAGGAACCTTGATCAGCCAGCCACGCTTCTCTGGGACAATAATAATAATAATAATACATTTTATTTAAGAGCGCTTTTCTAGGTACTCAAAGACACTTTACATTAAAAGCAGAACAATATAAAATAGTACAAGTACCCTAAACAGACTAAAAGAAACATTACACTGAGCTAAACATTAAAAGCAATTTTAAAAAGGTGTGTTTTGGTCATAGATTTGAAGGTTGAACCACAATGTGGTTAGCATTCAGCCCTGCTAGCATGGCTAGCATGGACAAGGGTTAGATCTGGGTCTAGTATAGTCTAGGTCTAGATCTGGGTCTAGTATAGTCTAGATCTCTGTCTAGTATAGTCTAGGTCTAGATCTTGGTCTAGTATGGTCTGGGTCTAGTATAGTCTGGGTCTGGTTGTGCTTCAATGTAACGTTATTCCTGCAGAGCCAAGATGGCAGCCGCCGTCGGGTCTGCTTTCATGACACCCTGCCAGGGGGGGCGGGGCTTAACCTGGCCGCTGGGCTCCATCGTCCGACAGGGGGCGGGGCTTCACCTTCTCCATCCTCTGCTTTATCTTCTCAATCTCTCTATCTATCTCCTCTGAAGAAGAGAAGGGCTTCTACGGCCAGATGTTTCTGACTGTGGCTTGTCAGCCAGTAAATTGTGTGTGTGTGAGAGAGTGACTGAGTGAGTGAGTGAGTGCGTGAGTGAGTGAGCGAATGAGTGAGTGAGTGAGTGTGTGTGTGTGTGTGTGTGTGTGTGTGTGTGTGTGTGTGTGTGTGTGTGTGTGTGTGTGTGTGTGTGTGTGTGTGTGAGTGAGTGAGTGAGTGAGTGAGTGAGTGAGTGAGTGAGTGAGTGAGTGTGTGTGTGTGTGTGTGTGTGTGTGTGTGTGAGTGAGTGAGTGAGTGAGTGAGTGAGTGAGTGAGTGAGTGAGTGAGTGAGTGTGTGTGTGTGTGTGTGTGTGTGTGTGTGTGTGTGTGTGGCAGGGCTGCTGTCTCTTTGTTTGCTGTAGTGAACACCGCCAGCAGCTGCCACCGGCAGTCTGGTGCCCCCCCCCCCCCCACACACACACACACACACACACACACACCCTGGCACTGGATGCCAGGGTGGCATTACGCAAGGGCAGAGAGACCCTCACTGAGACATGGAGAGAGAGAGAGAGAGAGGGAGAGAGAGAGAGAGAGAGAGAGAGGGAGAGAGACCTTCACTGAGACGTGGAGAGAGAGAGGTTGGATGCAGAGCGAAGCGAGCTGTGATTGGTCAGGAGAACGATGTGCTGCCGTGAACTTTCCTGTCTGACAGGAACTTGTCGATTTGGCAAATTGTTCGGTGTTGGACAGGGCTCTCTCTCTCTCTCTCTCTCTCTCTCTCTCTCTCTCCCTCTCCCTCTCCCTCTCTCTCTCCCTCTCTCTCTCTCTCTCTCTCTCTCTCATTACCGCACAAGCCCCCTCCCCCCTCCTCCCTCTCCCCTCCCTCTCCCCTCCCCTTGGCCAGGGAAGCCGAGGTATTGGCCAGTCGCTGTGCGTCTGGCTGCCAGATAGGTGGGCCCTGCGCGGGCTGGCAGCCAGTCAGCCCCGTGGTTAGAGAAGAGAACGCAGGAGAGACGGAGAACCAGAGCGAGGGAGAGGGAGAGAGAGAGGGAGAGAGAGAGGGAGAGAGAGAGAGAGAGAGAGAGAGAGAGAGAGAGAGAGAGAGAGAGGGGAACAAGCTGCCAGCGGACTGGTCCAACATTGATTCAGAGCTTCTTTTTTCCTATTTGGTGCTCTCCGCCCCCCACCCTACTGTGTGTGTGTGCGTGTGCGTGCGTGTGTGTGTGTGTGCGCGCACATGCGCACGTGTGTGTTCCTTGCGCCAGGATCAGAACACGCTCGACCAGTGACTCTGCCAAGGATTTTGTTGTTGTTGTGTTGACTTCTTGAGGACAAAAGAGGAGCGTGGTGTGAAGCCGTCCGGCCGTCGCTGTAGTTTGTTGTTTCTGACCCTCAAT
>JAXIVH010000021.1:880206-890248 GCA_036785325.1 Urophycis tenuis
TCCTGGGTCCATGGTCCTGGGTCCATAGTCCTTCCTGGGTCCATGGTCCTGGGTCCTGGATTCCTGGATTATCCACTATAGTGAGAACACTGGGACACTGGCTGGGTTGGAAACATCACAAACTTTATTTCTTTATTTCACTGTACACTGGTTTTTAATTAATGGCCTAATTAGGGATGATTCATGAATTCTGCAGTCCTGTTAAAATAGCCCATTATAATATTTTAATAATAATATATCATATTTTAATATAGGGCTGGAGATTTTTTTTAATGATTCAATATTTTCTTCTATTGTCCATGATTTGTATTTTATTGTCATGACGATAGGATGACTTTTTTAGTTTTAAAAAAAACAAATGCAACGAGTGAAATGCAGAGCAGTCCTGCATCTGTTTAGCTGTTCTCACCACCATTTCTCTGTGGTGTAAAATTCCCCATTTATCATGATCACAGATTTTTATCTCCAAGCCCTAATATGATAATATATAAGAATTAATGTCAATTATTATTGATCAAAAATATGTGTTTGTTTTTTTTCTAAAATATTTCCAACATTTGATCTATAAATATATAACAAAATATATACAATATTTGAATAATTAAAAAAGAGTGATATAACAAAATACATTGTTTTGTTATTTTTGAAGGCCACTACAAACCATCCAATGTGCTGTCCAGATCGTGTTCTATTTGTGTAACGCTGAAAATGTGTTGCATATTTCTGCAAACTATTCCAAATCTATTCTGCTGCTCTGAGCCAAACTCAGGCTTGTCTTCAGGGCTTTGATTTCTGTGTCCTGCTGCCTTTACACCATGCAACTCTCTGTCTGTCTGTCAGGCTCTCTCTCTCTGTCTGTCTGTCTGTCTGTCTGTCTGTCTGTCTGTATGTCTGTCAGGCTCTCTCTCTCTGTCTCTGTCTGTCTGTCTGCCTCTCTGTCAGTCTCTCTCTCTCTCTCTCTCCCTCTCTTTCTCTGTCTCTCTCTCTCTCTCTCTCTCTCTGTCCCCCCCTCTCTCTCTCTCCCCCCCCCGCTCTCTCTCTCTCCCTCTCTCCCTCTAAAACCTGCACTAAACCTGCACCTCCTGTCCCTCTTGGAGGAGACCAAGAGGGACAGGAGGAGAGGAGAGGAGGCTAACCTGTGTGTGTGCTAAACTGCTGTGCTCTCTGCACCTCCTCGCACCTCCTTCTCCCACAGTGAGCCCAGGAGTGTCACTGAGTCCTGCTCTGTCTGAGCTCCTGCTGTAGTTTCATGTGTTTCTGTTGTTCTGAGGAGCTGAGGAGCTCTGCTCCTCCAGCTGCTCCCACAGAGACACCTGGCTGAAAGACAGCAGAATGAAGGGAGAGAGACAGCAGGATGAAGGGAGAGAGACAGCAGGATGAAGGGAGAGAGACAGGAGAATGAAGGGAGAGAGACAGCAGAATGAAGGGAGAGAGACAGCAGAATGAAGGGAGAGAGACAGCAGAATGAAGGGAGAGAGACAGCAGAATGAAGGGAGAGAGACAGCAGAATGAAGGGAGAGAGACAGGAGAATGAAGGGAGAGAGACAGCAGAATGAAGGGAGAGAGACAGCAGACTGAAGGGAGAGAGACAGCAGAATGAAGGGAGAGAGACAGCAGACTGAAGGGAGAGAGACAGCAGAATGAAGGGAGAGAGACAGCAGAATGAAGGGAGAGAGACAGGAGAATGAAGGGAGAGAGACAGCAGAATGAAGGGAGAGAGACAGCAGAATGAAGGGAGAGAGACAGCAGGATGAAGGGAGAGAGACAGGAGAATGAAGGGAGAGAGACAGCAGACTGAAGGGAGAGAGACAGCAGAATGAAGGGAGAGAGACAGGAGAATGAAGGGAGAGAGACAGCAGAATGAAGGGAGAGAGACAGCAGAATGAAGGGAGAGAGACAGCAGACTGAAGGGAGAGAGACAGCAGAATGAAGGGAGAGAGACAGCAGAATGAAGGGAGAGAGACAGCAGAATGAAGGGAGAGAGACAGCAGAATGAAGGGAGAGAGACAGCAGAATGAAGGGAGAGAGACAGCAGAATGAAGGGAGAGAGACAGCAGAATGAAGGGAGAGAGACAGCAGACTGAAGGGAGAGAGGAGAGAAGCCGCCACTGAAACAAAGAGAGAGAGGGAGGCCAGATCCCGGGCGAGCGACGGCGCTTGGCAGCGTTCGGTCGCCCAGAGCTTTCTCTCTCTCTCTCTCTCTCTCTCTGGGTGGATGCTGCCAGCTTCAAACCCACTCACTGTCTTTGCCAAGCTCTCACTCCTTCTCTCACTCCTTCTCTCACTCCTCCTCTCTTCTTGCTGCCCCCTCCTTCGCTGTATCCTTGCTTCTTTTATTGCTTTTTTTAAATGAACCCCCCCACCACACAGAGAAAAAGACCCTCTTCTATAGTTTGTTTTTTTCCCTTTACTGCATAACAGCCCAGAAATAAACTCTCGGAAAAACCCCACTGACCGGACCGGTCCGGTCCGGTCCGGTCCAGAGCATTCACACTCCTAGAGTGGGGGGATAATACTCAGCTTTCAGCTTCCTTTTGTCTTTACAGGTGTGTGTTTTATGTCTTTAAAGGTAGAGGTGTGTGTTTTATGTCTTTAAAGCTAGAGGTGTGTGTTTTATGTCTTTAAAGCTAGAGGTGTGTGTTTTATGTCTTTAAAGCTAGAGGTGTGTGTTTTATGTCTTTAAAGGTAGAGGTGTGTGTTTTATGTCTTTAAAGGTAGAAGTGTATGTTTTATATCTTTAAAGATAGAGGTGTGTGTTTTATGTCTTTAAAGGTAGAGGTGTGTGTTTTATGTCTTTAAAGGTAGAAGTGTATGTTTTATGTCTTTAAAGATAGAGGTGTGTTTTATGTGTTTAAAGGTAGAGGTGTGTGTTTGATGTCTTTAAAGGTAGAGGTTTGTGGCTCCCTGCCCTGCTCCCATTGGGTCCTGGGTCCTGGGTCTGTGGTCCTGGGTCCGTGGTCAGCCACGGACCCAGCCGGGACAGCCAATGGGAGCAGGGCAGGCTGTCTTCCATTTAGCAGGTGAAGTAACCAGTGGTGAGCCACAGCTACAGGGGCCCTAAGCTGGTTGTTTCAGGGTGATGGTGTGTTAGCTGGCCCCTGGGTGAGGGATGGGGGGGTGTGGGCTGAGTAGAATTACTCAATAATGATCCAAAAATTAGAGCCATTATGTGTGTAGAGTAAACAGCCCTCTGAGTGTGAAAGGCCCCTATTCATAGAGAGCAGGAGCCCTCCTCTCAGGGGTCCCACCGCCCCCCCCCCAGCCTCCGGGAGACGGCTTTTGTTCCCTGGAATAACAGCGTGAATATGGAGGGTCTGGTGGGGGGGGGCATTGACTTTGCACGGTTCCTGTACACTCACACACACACACACAGGCCTGCCAGATACAGAGGCATTCACACACGCATGGACAACCTAAATGCAGACACACACATGCAGGTAGGATCTGGGTCAGGGCCACAGGTGCACCGCAGTGAGGGACATGAAGGCCTTTTGAACGCAGTCGTCTTCTGGCCTGGCGTGTGTGTGGGTGTGCCTGTGTGTATTCCTGTGTGTGTGTTTGTGTGTGTGTGTGTGTGTGTGTGTAAATGTTACAGTGTAAATGTTACATAGTGCAGCTTTAATATGAGACTAAAGTGTAAATGCTACATAGTGCAGCTTTAATATGGGACTACAGTGTAAATGTTACAAAGTGCAGCTTTAATATGGGACTACAGTGTAAATGTTCCATAGTGCAGGTTTAATATGGGACTACAGTGTAAATGTTACATAGTGCAGCTTTAATATGAGACTACAGTGTAAATGTTACATGGTGCAGCTTTAATATGAGACTGCAGTGTAAATGTTACATAGTGCAGGTTTAATATGGGACTACAGTGTAAATGTTACATAGTGCAGCTTTAATATGAGACTACAGTGTAAATGTTACATAGTGCAGCTTTAATATGAGACTACAGTGTATATGTTACATAGTGCAGGTTTAATATGGGAATACAGTGTAAATGTTACATAGTGCAGCTTTAATATGAGACTACAGTGTAAATGTTACATAGTGCAGCTTTAATATGAGACTACAGTGTAAATGTTACATAGTGCAGCTTTAATATGAGACTGCAGTGTAAATGCTACATGGTGCAGCTTTAATATGGGACTACAGTGTAAATGTTACATAGTGCAGCTTTAATATGAGACTACAGTGTAAATGTTACATAGTGCAGCTTTAATATGAGACTACAGTGTATATGTTACATAGTGCAGCTTTAATATGAGACTACAGTGTAAATGTTACATAGTGCAGCTTTAATATGAGACTACAGTGTAAATGCTACATAGTGCAGCTTTAATATGGGACTACAGTGTAAATGTTACAAAGTGCAGCTTTAATATGGGACTACAGTGTAAATGTTACATAGTGTAGCTTTAATATGAGACTACAGTGTCAATGTTACATAGTGCAGCTTTAATAGTCCAGGCCCTGGGTGGCCCTGTAGGAATCAAACTCCAAACCCTGGTCTTGGTCTTGCTCTACGACTTCCACTGAGCGGTTTAAATTGAACACATTTTTCCTTAAACAAACAAAAATTGTTTAAACGAGTTAAACTTAACTTAATGATGCTGCCAATGCTGAATGATCCTGGGCTGAAATGTAATTTACTCCATACTTTACTCCATACTTCTGTTCTTACTCACTTTCACTATTTTCTGGTTCAACACATCACACACACACTAAACCCACACACACACACACACACTAAACACACACACACACACACACACACACACACACACACACACTAAACACACACACACACACACACACACACACACACACACACACCCCTCGGTCTTTGGGTCCGTCTGTGTGTGTCTTTGGGGGCCCCGTATGTCGGTGTACTGTTGGACCAGAACTCTCTCATTAAAGGCGTCGGCCCGCAGAACGCCGGCCACCATCATGTCACACTGGATTCTTCTGGGCAACGCCGCTGCATCAATGGAATAAAAGACACAAACATCCCAAATTGCCGTGTCCTGTGTTCTGTGTTCTGTGTTCTGTGTTGTGCGTTGTGCGTTCTGTGTTCTGTGTTCTGTGTTCTGTGTTCTGTGTTCTGTGTTCTGTGTTTTGTGTTTTGCGTTGTGCGTTCTGTGTTCTGTGTTCTGTGTTCTGTGTTTTGTGTTGTGCGTTGTGCGTTCTGTGTTCTGTGTTCTGTGTTGTGCATTCTGTGTTCTGTGTTCTGTGTTCTGTGTTCTTTGTTCTGTGTTGTGCGTTCTGCAGAGAGACGACAGTATGAAGGAGATTAGGACGGGGACAAGAAGGGTTTTGTGCTCGTCTATAGAACACGTAACATGCAAACCCCTTAATGTTCCCCGCATTCGCATACGAGTTCTGAGAATCGTTCTGGAGCGACGTTGACGTGCACACCCCCTGCAGCATGAGGTCGTCAGTCACGTGCACTCTCTTCATGTGCACCTCTCATTCGCAGTTAAAAAATCATGATGTACCATTTTGTCTCAGTTTTCTTTGGATTTCTGTATTTGTTGTAATGTTGTGCGTGTTCAGGAGGTTCTGCTGTAACCGGTCCTGTTCTGGAGGTTCTCACCAGGAAGTTTGTTCTGTCCTGACGTTCAGAGGTGGAGCCGTCAGGCGGTGTCTCCTGACGGAGGTCCTCCATGTGACCCAGCTGGGTCGCGGGGCGGGGCCGGCCTCTGAGTGGTCCCGCTGAGGTCAGATGAAAGTCTGCCAAGGTCGCGCGTTTGATTCCGACGTGCCCCCCGCGGGGGTCCTGAGCGAGAGATGTGACTGAAGGGGAACAGCCTGACCCCCTCAGGGAGCTGACAGCCTGACCCCTCAGGGAGCTGACAGCCTGACCCCTCAGGGAGCTGGGTCAGGGAGCTGGGTCAGACCCCCTCAGGGAGCTGGGTCAGGGAGCTGGGTCAGGGAGCTGGGTCAGACCCCCTCAGGGAGCTGGGTCAGGGAGCTGGGTCAGGGAGCTGGGTCAGACCCCCGCAGGGAGCTGGGTCAGGGAGCTGGGTCAGACCCCCTCAGGGAGCTGGGTCAGACCCCCTCAGAGAGCTGGGTCAGGGAGCTGGGTCAGACCCCCTCAGAGAGCTGGGGCGGCAGCGCGCTAGGGGGGGGAGACACTGTTCATATCGTGGGGGAGGAGCCTATGTCCATGGTCGCCGCGTTTCGAGTGGGGGGGGGGGCTGGCGTTTGGGCGGTCCTCTCTAACGTCCTCACCAGGACCCTCACCCTCACCCCTCACCAGGACCCTCACCCTCACCCCTCACCAGGACCCTCACCCTCACCCCTCACCAGGACCCTCACCCTCACCCCTCTCCCAGGACCCTCACCCTCACCCCTCACCAGGACCCTCACCCTCACCCCTCACCAGGACCCTCACCCTCACCCCTCTCCCAGGACCCTCACCCTCACCCCTCTCCCTGGACCCTCACCAGGCTCCTTTCCCAGTTGTGTACCAGCACTGCCTTGTGATTGGCCCTCTGCTCAGTGGGGTGAGGCCCTGATTGGTGCATTATTAAAAACCACCCTAAAAACCACCCCAGAGAGAGAGAGAGAGAGAGAGAGAGAGAGAGAGAGAGAGAGAGAGAGAGAGAGAGAGAGAGAGAGAGAGAGAGGGAGAGAGAGAGAGAGAGAGAGAGAGAAAGAGCACCTCTCCTCACCTTCATTCTGATTCATGTTTCTCTTCCTTTAACGGCCGTTTCCAGATCATCACCAGCTTTTAAAATAGACTCTAGGGCTTAGTTACCCCCTACTCACCCCTACTCCTCACCCCAACTCCTCACCTCCTGCCAACCCCCTGCTCATACAGCATCCCACCTCCCCCTGCTCGCTCACTCCCTCTCTGTCAGGAGTTGAGTTTTCTGACTCTTCTCTCACTCTCCTCTCACTCTTCTCTCACTCACTCTCCTCTCACTCTTCTCTCGCTCACTCTCCTCTCACTCACTCTCCTCTCACTCTTCGCTCACTCACTCTCCTCTCACTCTTCTCTCACTCACTCTCCTCTCACTCTTTGCTCACTCACTCTCCTCTCATTCTTCTCTCACCCTCTCACTCTCCTCTCACTCTTCTCTTTCCTCTCTCTTCTCTCTAACTCTATCTCAGATGATCTGTGTCCCACTCTCTCTGTCTGAAGACAAACCCTTCTCTTCCATCTCTCTCCCTCTCTCCCTCCCTCCCCTATCTCCCTCTCAACTCCCCCTCTCTCCTTGAGACGGCGTGTATCGGAGCAGTCTGTCGTCTCTCTTGCGGTCAGATGAGTATCTGTGGGTTTGGCCTGGACAGCATCTCAAATCCCTCACTTTCTCCTTCCCCCACTCCCTCCCTCCCTCCTTTCATCCAAGTCTGTTTTTCTTTGGGCTGGTCTGGCAGTGCCGCTAACCAGAGGACACTGACACCGCTGTTACCATGGCTACGCTGTGCTCCTCAGATTGTTGTTGTTGTTCCTGGTCCTCAACAAATCTGAATGCTGTCAGGACCTGACGGGCGCCCGGGCCTGATTCACACTCACCTTCAACACAGAGGAGAACCTGGACCCAGGAGAACCTGGACCCAGGAGACCCTGGGGGCCGTAGGTTAGTGAGGCCACCAAATGGAAGAACCTCCGCTCACATTTCAGCAATTATCAGAAGACACTTTTACCTGAGGGTCCAGCGAGAAGAACCTCAGCATGACCAGAAGACACTTTTACTTGAGGGACCAGCGAGAAGAACCTCAGCATGACCAGAAAATACTTTTACCTGAGGGACCAGCGAGAAGAACCTCAGCATGACCAGAAGACACTTTTACCTGAGGGACCAGCGAAAAGAACCTCAGCATGACCAGAAGACACTTTTACCTGAGGGACCAGCGAGAAGAACCTCAGCATGACCAGAAGACACTTTTACCTGAGGGACCATCGAGAAGAACCTCAGCATGACCAGAAGACACTTTTACTTGAGGGACCAGCGAGAAGAACCTCAGCATGACCAGAAGACACTTTTACCTGAGGGACCAGCGAGAAGAACCTCAGCATGACCAGAAGACACTTTTACCTGAGGGACCAGCGAGAAGAACCTCAGCATGACCAGAAGACACTTTTACCTGAGGGACCAGCGAGAAGAACCTCAGCATGACCAGAAGACACTTTTACCTGAGGGACCAGCGAGAAGAACCTCAGCATGACCAGAAGACACTTTTACCTGAGGGACCAGCGAGAAGAACCTCAGCATGACCAGAAGACACTTTTACCTGAGGGACCAGCGAGAAGAACCTCAGCATGACCAGAAGACACTTTTACCTGAGGGACCAGCGAGAAGAACCTCAGCATGACCAGAAGACACTTTTACCTGAGGGACCAGCGAGAAGAACCTCAGCATGACCAGAAGACACTTTTACCTGAGGGACCAGCGAGAAGAACCTCAGCATGACCAGAAGACACTTTTACCTGAGGGACCATCGAGAAGAACCTCAGCATGACCAGAAGACACTTTTACCTGAGGGACCATCGAGAAGAACCTCAGCATGACCAGAAGACTGCACTCATAGGGCCGCTCCAGGAGGCCGTCATCACGCCCTCCAAGCGCTTGTGGACTCCAGGACCTGAGCTGACGAGGCCGTAGACCTGTGCCCGGGGGTCCTAACATGCCTTGTGTTTGTAGAGGACATGTGGTTCTCTCAGATATAGGTCCTGTTCTCTGTGGAACCTTCCCTTAATTACTCACAGATTTAAGAATGAATGAATGTTGAACACGCCTTTTGGAACCTCCATGAATGTAATTAATCTCACACTCTGCTGGGTTTTCCATCAGGGCTAATAGCTGCGCTACATTTACAGACAAGTTAGCTCTACGTTCCCCAGACACGGCTGCTAAGTTAGCTTTATGTTCCCCAGACACGGCTGCTAAGTTAGCTTTATGTTCCCCAGACACGGCTGCTAAGTTAGCTCTACGTTCCCCAGACACGGCTGCTAAGTTAGCTCTACGTTCCCCAGACACGCCTGCTAAGTTAGCTCTACGTTCCCCAGACACGCCTGCTAAGTTAGCTCTATGTTCCCCAGACACGGCTGCCAAGTTAGCTCTACGTTCCCCAGACACGGCTGCTAAGTTAGCTCTATGTTCCCCAGACACGGCTGCTAAGTTAGCTCTATGTTCCCCAGACACGGCTGCTAAGTTAGCTCTATGTTCCCCAGACACGGCTGCTAAGTTAGCTCTACGTTCCCCAGACACGGCTGCTAAGTTAGCTCTACGTTCCCCAGACACGCCTGCTAAGTTAG
This sequence comes from Urophycis tenuis, assembly GCA_036785325.1. Lineage (NCBI taxonomy): Eukaryota > Metazoa > Chordata > Actinopteri > Gadiformes > Phycidae > Urophycis > Urophycis tenuis. The sequence goes on from JAXIVH010000021.1 coordinate 889,475, forward strand.
CTCTACGTTCCCCAGGCTGCTGTCAGACACTCTCACCCCCTGAACCCCCTCCACCCGTCCACCCCGCCCAGGGTGGAGCATGGACGCGTGGAGCGGGTAGAGTGGGTGGAGTGTGGAGCATGTGGTCAAACGCAGCGTGTTCAGTGCTGGCTGCGCTAGCAGCAAGCTAACGAGGCGACACTGGGATGCTGATTGGCTGCTTGGCTCCGGGAGCATCTGAATGTTTGGAGCAGATATTGTAGATCCACGCTGGGCCCAGCAACGCTTTGTCCAGATCCCCGGGAGACCCTGGAGCTGTTACCTGAACCCCAGTGAGCCTCTGCTTCACCACACGGTACACTTATTTAAAAAAATTACCCCGTAAAATATGAACACTTCTTCATATTCTCTCCACCCCCCCCCTCTTGCTCTCTCCCCCTCTCTCTCTGTAGCCCAGATGACCTCCATCAGGTCCTCCTGGTCCTGCCAGTCTTTAATTTCTATGATATTTTTTGAGCAGCCAGCAGGGTTTCCACTCCACTGTGTGTGTACAGTATGTACAGTAGGTACATACTGTACTGTGCAGTATGTACAGTAGGTACAGTATATACTGTACAGTATGTACAGTAGGTACAGTATATACTGTACAGTATGTACAGTAGGTACAGTGTATACTGTACAGTATGTACAGTATGTACAGTAGGTACAGTATATGGTGCAGGTCTGTAATAGCATGGGAATATAGCGGTAAGTGCATCTGTCTTTCTTCACAACAATGCAGATAATCAATAAAAT
>JAXIVH010000021.1:890448-897948 GCA_036785325.1 Urophycis tenuis
TAATATGAGACTACAGTGTAAATGCTACATAGTGCAGCTTAATATGGGACTACAGTGTAAATGTTACAAAGTGCAGCTTTAATATGGGACTACAGTGTAAATGTTCCATAGTGCAGGTTTAATATGGGACTACAGTGTAAATGTTACATAGTGCAGCTTTAATATGAGACTACAGTGTAAATGTTACATGGTGCAGCTTTAATATGAGACTGCAGTGTAAATGTTACATAGTGCAGGTTTAATATGGGACTACAGTGTAAATGTTACATAGTGCAGCTTTAATATGAGACTACAGTGTAAATGTTACATAGTGCAGCTTTAATATGAGACTACAGTGTATATGTTACATAGTGCAGCTTTAATATGAGACTACAGTGTAAATGTTACATAGTGCAGCTTTAATATGAGACTACAGTGTAAATGCTACATAGTGCAGCTTTAATATGGACTACAGTGTAAATGTTACAAAGTGCAGCTTTAATATGGGACTACAGTGTAAATGTTACATAGTGTAGCTTTAATATGAGACTACAGTGTCAATGTTACATAGTGCAGCTTTAATAGTCCAGGCCCTGGGTGGCCCTGTAGGAATCAAACTCCAAACCCTGGTCTTGGTCTTGCTCTACGACTTCCACTGAGCGGTTTAAATTGAACACATTTTTCCTTAAACAAACAAAAATTGTTTAAACGAGTTAAACTTAACTTAATGATGCTGCCAATGCTGAATGATCCTGGGCTGAAATGTAATTTACTCCATACTTTACTCCATACTTCTGTTCTTACTCACTTTCACTATTTTCTGGTTCAACACATCACACACACACTAAACACACACACACACACACACTAAACACACACACACACACACACACACACACACACACACACCCCTCGGTCTTTGGGTCCGTCTGTGTGTGTCTTTGGGGGCCCCGTATGGCAGTGTACTGTTGGACCAGAACTCTCTCATTAAAGGCGTCGGCCCGCAGAACGCCGGCCACCATCATGTCACACTGGATTCTTCTGGGCAACGCCGCTGCATCAATGGAATAAAAGACACAAACATCCCAAATTGCCGTGTCCTGTGTTCTGTGTTCTGTGTTCTGTGTTCTGTGTTGTGCGTTGTGCGTTCTGTGTTCTGTGTTCTGTGTTCTGTGTTTTGTGTTGTGCGTTGTGCGTTCTGTGTTCTGTGTTCTGTGTTGTGCATTCTGTGTTCTGTGTTCTGTGTTCTGTGTTCTGTGTTGTGCGTTCTGCAGAGAGACGACAGTATGAAGGAGATTAGGACGGGGACAAGAAGGGTTTTGTGCTCGTCTATAGAACACGTAACATGCAAACCCCTAAATGTTCCCCGCATTCGCATACGAGTTCTGAGAATCGTTCTGGAGCGACGTTGACGTGCACACCCCCTGCAGCATGAGGTCGTCAGTCACGTGCACTCTCTTCACGTGCACCTCTCATTCGCAGTTAAAAAATCATGATGTACCATTTTGTCTCAGTTTTCTTTGGATTTCTGTATTTGTTGTAATGTTGTGCGTGTTCAGGAGGTTCTGCTGTAACCGGTCCTGTTCTGGAGGTTCTCACCAGGAAGTTTGTTCTGTCCTGACGTTCAGAGGTGGAGCCGTCAGGCGGTGTCTCCTGACGGAGGTCCTCCATGTGACCCAGCTGAGGTCGCGGGCGGGGCCGGCCTCTGAGTGGTCCCGTTGAGGTCAGATGAAAGTCTGCCAAGGTCGCGCGTTTGATTCCGACGTGCCCCCCGCGGGGGTCCTGAGCGAGAGATGTGACTGAAGGGGAACAGCCTGACCCCCTCAGGGAGCTGACAGCCTGACCCCTCAGGAGCTGGGTCAGGGAGCTGGGTCAGACCCCCTCAGGGAGCTGGGTCAGGGAGCTGGGTCAGGGAGCTGGTCAGGGAGCTGGGTCAGGGAGCTGGGTCAGACCCCCTCAGGGAGCTGGGTCAGGAGCTGGGTCAGACCCCCTCAGGGAGCTGGGTCAGACCCCCTCAGGGAGCTGGGTCAGGGAGCTGGGTCAGACAGCCTGACCCCTTAGGGAGCTGGTCAGACCCCCTTAGGGAGCTGGGTCAGACAGCCTGACCCCTCAGGGAGCTGGGGCGGCAGCGCGCTAGGGGGGGAGACACTGTTCATATCGTGGGGAGGAGCCTATGTCCATGGTCGCCGCGTTTCGAGTGGGGGGGGGGCTGGCGTTTGGGCGGTCCTCTCTAACGTCCTCACCAGGACCCTCACCCTCACCCCTCACCAGGACCCTCACCCTCACCCCTCACCAGGACCCTCACCCTCACCCCTCACCAGGACCTCACCCTCACCCTCTCCCTGGACCCTCACCCTCACCCCTCACCAGGACCCTCACCCTCACCCCTCACCAGGACCCTCACCCTCACCCCTCTCCCTGGACCCTCACCCTCACCCCTCACCAGGACCCTCACCCTCACCCCTCACCAGGACCCTCACCCTCACCCCTCACCAGGACCCTCACCCTCACCCCTCACCAGGACCCTCACCCTCACCCCTCACCAGGACCTCACCCTCACCCCTCTCCCTGGACCCTCACCAGGCTCCTTTCCCAGTTGTGTACCAGCACTGCCTTGTGATTGCCCTCTGCTCAGTGGGGTGACGCCCTGATTGGTGCATTATTAAAAACCACCCTAAAAACCACCCCAGAGAGAGAGAGAGAGAGAGAGAGAGAGAGAGAGAGAGAGAGAGAGAGAGAGAGAGAGAGAGAGAGAGAGAGAGAGAGAGAGAGAGAGAGAGAGAGAGAGAGAGAGAGAGAGAGAGAGAGAGAGAGAGAGAGAGAGAGAGAGAGAAAGAGCACCTCTCCTCACCTTCATTCTGATTCATGTTTCTCTTCTTTTAACAGCCGTTTCCAGATCATCACCAGCTTTTAAAATAGACTCTAGGGCTTAGTTACCCCCTACTCACCCCTACTCCTCACCCCAACTCCTCACCTCCTGCCAACCCCTGCTCATACAGCATCCCACCTCCCCCTGCTCGCTCACTCCCTCTCTGTCAGGAGTTGAGTTTTCTGACTCTTCTCTCACTCTCCTCTCACTCCTCTCTCACTCACTCTCCTCTCACTCTTCTCTCGCTCACTTCCTCTCACTCACTCTCCTCTCACTCTTCGCTCACTCACTCTCCTCTCAATCTTCTCTCACTCACTCTCCTCTCACTCTTTGCTCACTCACTCTCCTCTCATTCTTCTCTCACCCTCTCACTCTCCTCTCACTCTTCTCTTTCCTCTCTCTTCTCTCTAACTCTATCTCAGATGATCTGTGTCCCACTCTCTCTGTCTGAAGACAAACCCTTCTCTTCCATCTCTCTCCCTCTCTCCTCCCTCCCCTATCTCCCTCTCAACTCCCCCTCTCTCCTTGAGACGGCGTGTATCGGAGCAGTCTGTCGTCTCTCTTGCGGTCAGATGAGTATCTGTGGGTTTGGCCTGGACAGCATCTCAAATCCCTCACTTTCTCCTTCCCCCACTCCCTCCCTCTCCCTCCCTCCCTCCCTCCCTCCTTTCATCCAAGTCTGTTTTTCTTTGGGCTGGTCTGGCAGTGCCGCTAACCAGAGGACACTGACACCGCTGTTACCATGGCTACGCTGTGCTCCTCAGATTGTTGTTGTTGTTCCTGGTCCTCAACAAATCTGAATGCTGTCAGGACCTGACGGGCGCCGGGCCTGATTCACACTCACCTTCAACACAGAGGAGAACCTGGACCCAGGAGAACCTGGACCCAGGAGACCCTGGGGGCCGTAGGTTAGTGAGGCCACCAAATGGAAGAACCTCCGCTCACATTTCAGCAATTATCAGAAGACACTTTTACCTGAGGGACCAGCGAGAAGAACCTCAGCATGACCAGAAGACACTTTTACTTGAGGGACCAGCGAGAAGAACCTCAGCATGACCAGAAAACACTTTTACCTGAGGGACCAGCGAGAAGAACCTCAGCATGACCAGAAGACACTTTTACTTGAGGGACCAGCGAGAAGAACCTCAGCATGACCAGAAGACACTTTTACCTGAGGGACCAGCGAGAAGAACCTCAGCATGACCAGAAGACACTTTTACCTGAGGGACCAGCGAGAAGAACCTCAGTATGACCAGAAGACACTTTTACCTGAGGGACCAGCGAGAAGAACCTCAGCATGACCAGAAGACACTTTTACCTGAGGGACCAGCGAGAAGAACCTCAGCATGACCAGAAGACACTTTTACCTGAGGGACCAGCGAGAAGAACCTCAGCATGACCAGAAGACACTTTTACCTGAGGGACCAGCGAGAAGAACCTCAGCATGACCAGAAGACACTTTTACCTGAGGGACCAGCGAGAAGAACCTCAGCATGACCAGAAGACACTTTTACCTGAGGGACCAGCGAGAAGAACCTCAGCATGACCAGAAGACACTTTTACCTGAGGGACCAGCGAGAAGAACCTCAGCATGACTTCCAGACTGCACTCATAGGGCCGCTCCAGGAGGCCGTCATCACGCCCTCTAAGCGCTTGTGGACTCCAGGACCTGAGCTGACGAGGCCGTAGACCTGTGCCCGGGGGTCCTAACATGCCTTGTGTTTGTAGAGGACATGTGGTTCTCTCAGATATAGGTCCTGTTCTCTGTGGAACCTTCCCTTAATTACTCACAGATTTAAGAATGAATGAATGTTGAACACGCCTTTTGGAACCTCCATGAATGTAATTAATCTCACACTCTGCTGGGTTTTCCATCAGGGCTAATAGCTGCGCTACATTTACAGACAAGTTAGCTCTACGTTCCCCAGACACGGCTGCTAAGTTAGCTCTACGTTCCCCAGACACGGCTGCTAAGTTAGCTCTACGTTCCCCAGACACGGCTGCTAAGTTAGCTCTACGTTCCCCAGGCTGCTGTCAGACACTCTCACACCCTGAACCCCTCCACCCGTCCACCCCGCCCAGGGTGGAGCATGGACGCGTGGAGCGGGTAGAGTGGGTGGAGTGTGGAGCATGTGGTCAAACGCAGCGTGTTCAGTGCTGGCTGCGCTAGCAGCAAGCTAACGAGGCGACACTGGGATGCTGATTGGCTGCTTGGCTCCGGGAGCATCTGAATGTTTGGAGCAGATATTGTAGATCCACGCTGGGCCCAGCAACGCTTTGTCCAGATCCCCGGGAGACCCTGGAGCTGTTACCTGAACCCCCAGTGAGCCTCTGCTTCACCACACGGTACACTTATTTAAAAAAATTACCCCGTAAAATATGAACACTTCTTCATATTCTCTCCACCCCCCCCTCTTGCTCTCTCCCCCTCTCTCTCTGTAGCCCAGATGACCTCCATCAGGTCCTCCTGGTCCTGCCAGTCTTTAATTTCTATGATATTTTTTGAGCAGGCCAGCAGGGTTTCCACTCACTGTGTGTGTACAGTATGTACAGTAGGTACATACTGTACTGTGCAGTATGTACAGTAGGTACAGTATATACTGTACAGTATGTACAGTAGGTACAGTATATACTGTACAGTAGGTACAGTATATACTGTACAGTATGTACAGTAGGTACAGTGTATACTGTACAGTATGTACAGTATGTACAGTAGGTACAGTATATGGTGCAGGTCTGTAATAGCATGGAATATAGCGGTAAGTGCATCTGTCTTTCTTCACAACAACAATGCAGATAATCAATAAATAGGTAATTATTCAGACCTGACAGGAGGGCACACTCGTGTCAGATTTACACACGCATACATACGCACACACATGCACATGCACACACACACACATGCACACACACACACACACACACACACACACACACACACACACACACACACACACACACACACACATGCACACACACACACATTCCCTCTGACTGGGTGAACTCTCTCTCTCTCTCTCCTCTCTCTCCTCTCTCTCTCTCTCTCTCTCTCTCTCTCTCTCTCTCTCTCTCTTAGCCGTTCTGTATTTCACTTCTGAGCAGCAGTACTTAGAGAGGCAGAAGTGCAGTAAATGAAGAATATTCAGACAGACTCAGACATTAGATTAATTCATTCACACATCCAGACATTAAGACTCATTCATTCACACACTCAGACATTAAGACCATTCATTCACACACTCAGACATTAAGACTCATTCATTTGCACACTCAGACATTAAGATTCATTCATTCACACATCCAGACATTAAGACTCATTCATTCACACATCCAGACATTAAGACTCATTCATTCACACACTCAGACATTAAGATTCATTCATTCACACATCCAGACATTAAGACTCATTCATTCACACATCCAGACATTAAGACTCATTCATTCACACACTCAGACATTAAGACTCATTCATTCACACACTCAGACATTAAGACTCATTCATTCGCACACTCAGACATTAAGACTCATTCATTCACACACTCAGACATTAAGACTCATTCATTCACACACTCAGACATTAAGACTCATTCATTCACACACTCAGACATTAAGACTCATTCATTTGCACACTCAGACATTAAGACTCATTCATTCACACACTCAGACATTAAGACTCATTCATTCACACACTCAGACATTAAGACTCATTCATTTGCACACTCAGACATTAAGACTCATTCATTCACACACTCAGACATTAAGACTCATTCATTCACATTCACATTCATTCTCAGACAGGTGTGATGACAACATGCGTGCAGAACCACGTGGAGGTGAGCGGCCAGGCCAGGGGCTGGCATGAACCGTGGTGGTCCCGGTTCTGGATCAAGTCTGAACAGAACCTCCTGTTCCAGGCTTGGAGATGGGGTGGGGAGCTAGAGAGGGAGGGGTGAGAGAAGGTTTGAGTTTGGGAGGGAGGGAGGGATGGAGTTACGTTGTTAGGGGGGAGGTGACCCTGTCACATCCACTGTTCTGTTTCACAGATCCATGACTAAATGATTTGTTCATGTTTGGGTGTAATGTATTATTTTACCAGTGGAGGTGGAGCCACTCAGTGGGCTGATTGAGACCTGAGGCCCACGAGAGGGAAGGAGGTTCAGAGCCGTACAACAGAGGACCTCTGTTAGGAGAAACACACCATGACACACACCATGACACAGACACACACCATAACGCACACACACCCACCCTGAGACACACCATAACATGCACACACCCCGAAACACACACACACACACGCACACACGCACACACACACACCTTGAGACACACACTCACCCTGATACACACACCATAACACACACACCCTGACACACACGCACACACACACTAACACACACACACCATAACACACACACATACACCCTGAGACACACCATAACATGCACACACCCTGAAACACACACACACACACACACCCTGACACACACACACACACACACAAACACACACACACACACATCCTGACACATACACACACACACCATAACACACACACACACACCCTGACACACACCCTGACACACACACTCCTAACACACACACACACACACACACACACACCATAACACACACACACCCTGACACACACA
>JAXIVH010000021.1:902948-905448 GCA_036785325.1 Urophycis tenuis
GTGTTTGGACAGAACCGCAGGCCGTAATGGAGGATGACGAGCGGGGGTTCTGCCGAGGTGGGGGTGCACAGAGAACAATAGATGTACTGTGTTTGTTGAGGGAGATGTAGAACGTCCATCACATGGTGTACCAGCCCTGACCTCTGACCTGTACGTACTACTGGGTACTCTAGATGCCAAGCCCCGATTCTCTCCAAAGTGACCTCCTTTGAATGAGGTTGGTCATAGCTGTCTTTGGTCACAGCCCACCTTCGACACAACAATCCTTCTTTCACATAATAATGGGAAGTCTCACCCTCCCCATCTTCCTCAGGCCCCACAAGAGCAAACAGTCTCTGAAGATCTCCATCTGCCTTCTGTTCAGCAATGAGATCACCACGTGAGACCTGAAACAGACCAGATACAAATTCTGGATCCACTGAATCCACAGCAGACTCCAAGTAGTCAATAGGTTGGTCACTAACACTTGTTGTATTACAGGACTCTGATGGATCAGACTGGCTGACAACTGGAGAAGTGGCAATTGTTACTTCCTCAACAGCCTGACTGACCACCTGCGGAGTCATGTCTAAATTTTCTTGCTTCTCAGTATCCTGTATTCTCTTAGCTTTAGCTCGTGTTACAGCACAAACAGGAAATACATGAGGAAATTTCTTACCACACTCATCTGGAACATCAGGTGCCAGAGGGGCACTCATTACAACAGGTAGTGGTGATGTAAACTGAGAAGTCCCCCAAACATTTCCTCCAGCTAGGTCATTTCCTAGGACTAGTTCAATGTCTGGCACAGGTAGCGAAGGGCGTATGCCAACTACGACATTTCCATTGACTAAACCAGAAGAAAGTTTGATGAGATGTAGAGGTACTTCCATAAAGCCCATCTCAATGCCCCTCACCAATACCTGAGTCCCTGTGCTGCTCTTCTCTGAGAGAGGTAATACTCCCTCCAGCAGGAAAGACTGGGCCGCACCCGTATCTCTCAGGATGCGCACAGGCACCCTGCTTTTCCCTGGTAGCGACACAAATCCCAAAGTGATAAACGGGGAGTAATCCCAGTTCTCACTACAATGAGACACATCAGGAAAACCACCGTTCCCAGCCCAAGAGTCACAATGAGAACTATTAAGAGATTGCACAGTCATACTAGGCTTACTCTTATTCCACCTCTTGGACACTGGACACTGGACACTCAGAGCTCTTGTGTCCTGGTTTCCTACAACGGTAACACACAAAATCAGTTTTCTCTACCGTCGATGTACTAGGGCTGGTTTGTAAAGACCCAGGGTTTGCATCTGCACCAACAGGCCTAGACTTACCCTGGAAAGAAAACCTACTCTTATTAAAATGGTCAGCATTGCACTCCACTTTGATCACGTACATTTGACCGACACGCATCCATACATTACTTAATTTTTCCCTAGACTACACATTTTTTTTGTATTTTTCTATTCTATTCAATAAATACATTTTATTATTATTATTGAAACCATTGTTATGCCTCTTTTTGTATTATGCTTTGAGCCGAGCGTAACAGAGCTGTAGGCCTTCAGGTACAATGTGGACAATGAGGTTGGTCATGAAGGAGCTGTAGGCCTTCAGGTACAATGTGGACATGGAGGTTGGTCATGAAGGAGCTTTAGGCCTTCAGGTACAATGTGGACATGGAGGTTGGTCATGAAGGAGCTGTAGGCCTTCAGGTACAATGTGGACATGGAGGTTGGTCATGAAGGAGCTGTAGGCCTTCAGGTACAATGTGGACAATGAGGTTGGTCATGAAGGAGCTGTAGGCCTTCAGGTACAATGTGGACATGGAGGTTGGTCATGAAGGAGCTGTAGGCCTTCAGGTACAATGTGGACATGGAGGTTGGTCATGAAGGAGCTGTAGGCCTTCAGGTACAATGTGGACATGGAGGTTGGTCATGAAGGAGCTGTAGGCCTTCAGGTACAATGTGGACATGGAGGTTGGTCATGAAGGAGCTGTAGGCCTTCAGGTACAATGTGGACATGGAGGTTGGTCATGAAGGAGCTTTAGGCCTTCAGGTACAATGTGGACATGGAGGTTGGTCATGAAGGAGCTGTAGGCCTTCAGGTACAATGTGGACATGGAGGTTGGTCATGAAGGAGCTGTAGGCGTTCAGGTACAATGTGGACATGGAGGTTGGTCATGAAGGAGCTTTAGGCCTTCAGGTACAATGTGGACATGGAGGTTGGTCATGAAGGAGCTGTAGGCCTTCAGGTACAATGTGGACAATGAGGTTGGTCATGAAGGAGCTGTAGGCCTTCAGGTACAATGTGGACATGGAGGTTGGTCATGAAGGAGCTGTAGGCCTTCAGGTACAATGTGGACATGGAGGTTGGTCATGAAGGAGCTGTAGGCCTTCAGGTACAATGTGGACATGGAGGTCCAAGCGGCCATTCTCCTCAGCCCTGACGATGCGTCGGTGCTCTAGGCTGTTCAGAGGACCCTCAGGAGGCTGAGCCTGTCAAGGAAGCTTGTTAG
>JAXIVH010000021.1:912948-917738 GCA_036785325.1 Urophycis tenuis
ACTCAGTACACTGTACATGTACTATGTACCCTGCTCCAGTACTCAGTACACTGTACATGTACTATGTACCCCTGCTCCAGTACTCAGTACACTGTACATGTACTATGTACCCTGTTCCAGTACTCAGTACACTGTACATGTACTATACCCTGTTCCAGTACTCAGTACACTGTACATGTACTATGTACCCTGCTCCAGTACTCAGTACACTGTACATGTACTATGTACCCTGTTCCAGTACTCAGTACACTGTACATGTACTATGTACCCTGCTCCATACTCAGTACACTGTACATGTACTATGTACCCTGCTCCAGTACTCAGTACACTGTACATGTACTATGTACCCTGCTCCAGTACTCAGTACACTGTACATGTACTATGTACCCTGCTCCAGTACTCAGTACACTGTACATGTACTATGTACCCTGCTCCAGTACTCAGTACACTGTACATGTACTATGCACCCTGCTCCAGTACTCAGTACACTGTACATGTACTATGTACCCTGCTCCAGTACTCAGTACACTGTACATGTACTCTCTGTGTGCTCCCTGTGTGGCCTGGAGGGGGGAGGGGCAGCAGCAGGAAATGTGTGAGCCATGAAGGCATGTGTTTATCCTGGCAGAGCTGGGCACCCATTGCTGCTGGGGCCTCTCTCTCTCCAGCTCTGTTTCTGTGTCTCTCTCCCTCGCTGCTTCTCCCTCTCCAGCTCTGTCTCTGTGTCTCTCTCCCTCGCTGCTTCTCTCTCTCCAGCTCTGTTTCTGTGTCTCTCTCTCCCTCGCTGCTTCTCCCTCTCCAGCTCTGTCTCTGTGTCTCTCTCCCTCGCTGCTTCTCTCTCTCCAGCTCTGTCTCTGTGTCTCTCTCCCTCACTGTCTCTCTCTCTCTAGATCTCGCTCTCTCTCTGAGCTGCTATGTGTATCCTAAACAAACACACACACACACACACACACACACACACACACATTATGCTAACTGCTAAGACATGCTTCGTTATGCTGCTAGCTGTACACTTCAGACACAATGCTGATCAGAATGCTGATGGAGTCTTCACTGATCACCAACAGTATGACTCCAAGATGAGTTGATCTGAAGTGGATAACAGTGAATACAGACAGGTCATAAATGAGCAGGTAGGGGTTAGACAGTACAGACAGGTCATGAAGGAGCAGGTAGGGGTTAGACAGTACAGACAGGTCATGAAGGAGCAGGTAGGGGTTAGACAGTACAGACAGGTCATTAAGGAGCAGGTAGGGGTTAGACAGTACAGAGATAGGTCATTAAGGGGCAGGTATGGGGTTAGACAGTACAGAGACAGGTCATTAAGGAGCAGGTAGGGGTTAGACAGTACAGAGACAGGTCATTAAGGAGCAGGTAGGGGTTAGACAGTACAGAGACAGGTCATTAAGGAGCAGGTAGGGGTTAGACAGTACAGAGACAGGTCATCAAGGAGCAGGTAGGGGTTAGACAGTACAGAGACAGGTCATTAAGGAGCAGGTAGGTTTACTGGAGTATTGTGACGAACGCAATTTCCCTCAGGGATCAATAAAGTATGTCTGTCTGTCAGGTAGGGGTTAGACAGTACAGAGACAGGTCATTAAGGAGCAGGTAGGGGTTAGACAGTACAGAGACAGGTCATTAAGGAGCAGGTAGGGGGTTAGACAGTACAGAGACAGGTCATTAAGGAGCAGGTAGGGGGTTAGACAGTACAGAGACAGGTCATTAAGGAGCAGGTAGGGGTTAGACAGTACAGAGACAGGTCATTAAGGAGCAGGTAGGGGTTAGACAGTACAGAGACAGGTCATTAAGGAGCAGGTAGGGGTTAGATAGTACAGAGACATACTAATCTAATATAAATACAAATGTATTAGATCAGCATCAGAAGGGAGAACAAAAACGTCCATTTGGCCATCATCATAGCTCTTGGCTAATAACAACGGCACATTAAGATAATAAGCTCTTTCAAATTAAAAGCATGGAGATCTAAGCTTCTCCAAATTAAAAGCATGCCTCCTCCATTCAGGGGGAGGTAGGGAGCACAGAGGCAGTTGAAGCGTAATGATAAATTAAGAAACATAATAATACAAATATTAGTTTGAGCAGAACTGCAGACAGACGAGGGGAAGCTGGCTTGGCTCCTGGGCTGCTGGCCAGAGTCAACATCAGACTCTTCAAGGCAATAAAGTTAGGATTCAAAAATGCGTTTGGACAATGAAAAAAACCTCCCGTCACACAGTTGAAGGATTACGAGTTTTTGTCTTTGAGTTTGAGGGTTTGTTGAATGGCTTCCTGGTGTTTCCTCATGCTGGGTCCAATCTCTGCTCTCGGAGAAATGGTCCAGAAGAAGGCTTAGCTCATTCCTATCTATCACTCTCTCTATCACTCCATCACTTTCTCTATCACTCTCTCCATCGCTCTGTCACTCTCTCTATCACTCTCTCTATCACTCTCTATCACTCCATCTATCTATCACTATCACTCTATATATCACTCTCTCTGTCATTCTATCTATCACTCTCTCTATCACTCCATCACTTTCTCTATCACTCTCTATCACTCTGTCACTCTCTCTATCACTCTCTATCACTCCATCTATCACTATCACTCTATCTATCACTCTCTGTCATTCTATCTATCACTCTATCTGTCTCTATCACTCTATCATTCTATCTATCACTCTCTATCACTCTCTGTCACTCTGTCTATCCATCCATCTATGTATCAATTTATTTAACTCAGAATGTGTACTTTTGAGTACAGTACAGAACACTGAAGTGTTCAGCAACGCTGAAAGAGTTCAAACACAAAGTTATCACTTTGTTGCATTTTAAAATCTAAGGAGTGAGACGTGAACTATGAGGGAGATACAAACGAAGTAAAACGTATAATATTAGAAAGGTTCTCTCTCTTTTCTCCCCCAGTGTCTTCCCCTCTGATAAGATTATCAGTGGCTTAGCTGGGCGGGGGAGGTGGGGGGGGGGGGGGAAGACAGGGGAGGGGGGGGTGTTACTTACTGTGGTTACAGAATGCCTGGATCAGGTTGATTTGATGGTTAACACTCACACAAGGCAAACAAGTTAATCCTGCTGAGCACACACACACACACACACACACACACACACACACACACACACACACACACACACACACACACACACACACGCACACACACATCATTCACACACATATCACATACACACACTAAATAAACACACAAATATGACATACATACACAGACACACATATGCACAGGAGCAGACACCCACATGTGTGTGCTCATACACATGCAACAGCCTGAGAGAAAGACAGAGAAAGTGAGAGAGAGAGAGAGAGAGAGAGAGAGAGAGAGAGAGAGAGAGGAGAGAGAGAGAGAGAGAGAGAGAGAGAGAGAGAGAGAGGGAGGTTGTGATTATGGAGTGAGATTAGAAGATGAACACACACAATAGAGCTCAGCTAGCTCAGCAAATGAGCCGCTATCACTTCCTGAAGTAGCCCATGATGGTGCTACATTAGACAGAGCTAGCTGACGGTGCTACATTAGACTGAGCTAGCTGACGGTGCTACATTAGATGGAGCTAGCTGACGGTGCTACATTAGACGGAGCTAGCTGAAGGTGCTACATTAGACTGAGCTAGCTGACGGTGCTACATTAGATGGAGCTAGCTGACGGTGCTACATTAGACGGAGCTAGCTGACGGTGCTACATTAGACTGAGCTAGCTGACGGTGCTACATTAGACGGAGCTAGCTGACGGTGCTACATTAGACGGAGCTAGCTGACGGTGCTACATTAGACTGAGCTAGCTGACGGTGCTACATTAGACTGAGCTAGCTGACGGTGCTACATTAGACTGAGCTAGCTGACGGTGCTACATTAGACTGAGCTAGCTGACGGTGCTACATTAGACTGAGCTAGCTGACGGTGCTACATACATCCTCACCCCCCCTCATGCGCTGAGGCTTTATAAATATTTGACAAAATGTTTAATCAGAATGTTTGTTCTTGGCATCCCACGACCCACTTGCTGGCCTGCTGGTACCCACACTTCAGAACTGTGTGGTCCGAGAGCTTCTCTTCTGGTTCTGCGGGGGAAGACGATGTTCAAAAATCTCAGTGGTGGAAGAACACTCAGTGGATCTGCTCTACGTCCAGTTGGCTTCATAGAGCAGCAACACTCTCTGCCTCTCTCTATCACTCTCCACTCTCTCTTCCTCTCTCTCTCTCTCTCTCTCTCTCTCACACACTCACTCTCTCTCACTCTCTCTCACTCACTCTCTCTCTCTCTCTCTCTCTCTCACTCTCTCTCACTCACTCTCTCTCTCTCTCTCTCTCTCTCTCTCTCTCTCCTCCCTCAAAAGAACTAAAGCTTGCTCGGCTCTCCGTCAGACGAGAGAGAGAGAGAGAGAGAGAGAGAGAGAGAAGAGAGAGAGAGAGAGAGAGAGAGAGAGAGAACACAGGATGAGGAGAAGGTGAATGGTAGTGGGGAAGAAAACAAGAGAGAGGGAGAAATGCAAGAGGTGGAGGAGGAGAAGGAGGTGTTGGAGGAGGTGGAGTAGGTGGAGGAGTAGGATGTTAGATGAAATGGAAAGAGATTTAACGTCTCCGATCACACCAATGAAAGGAGTATTCAGGAGCCAGAAGGTTCTGCAGAAGGCATTACGTTCCTCTCTCTCTCCTTCCTCTCTCTCTCTCCTCCCTCTCTCTCTCCTTCCTCTCTTTTATTCTCTTATTCTTTTCATTTCCAGTTGCTCTTACAGTCCCAGCGGGGTCACTCTTGGGGAGGTATTTCC
>JAXIVH010000021.1:917938-920438 GCA_036785325.1 Urophycis tenuis
AGTTTGAACGCTGGTCTTGTCCCAACAGCTGTGACCTCCTGACCTTTGACCCCGGAGTTGTAATGGCTGCTGCAGATAATAACTTGGACTTAACTTGGACTTATATAGCGCCTTTAAAGTACACAAGGTCGCTTTACAAAAAGTGTGGGAGGGGGGGCAAAAAGGGGGGGGGGGCAGGGGGGTTAGGGATCAAAGGACTTAGTGCAGAGAAATGTTTTGAGGTGCTTTTTGAACATGGGTAGGGATGAGGCAGAGCGGATGTGGAGTGGGAGACTGTTCCAGTTTGTTGGAGCATAGGCAGAGAAAGCCCTGTCCCCAAATGTTCGCAACCTTGTGCGGGGTATTGTCAGCAGGTCCTTGTCAGCGGACCGCAGGGAGCGTGACTGAGTGTAGGGGAGGAGGAGATCCTTGAGGTATTGTGGTGAGAGTCCATGGAGAGCTTTGTAGGTGAGCAAGAGGATCTTGTAGGTGATGCGTGACTTGACTGGCAACCAGTGGAGTTGTTGGAGGATGGGAGTGATATTCTGCCAGGGCTTGGTGTTGGTTAGAACCCTGGCAGCTGAGTTCTGGACACGCTGGAGCCTGCTAAGTTCCTTGGAGGGCAGTCCAGGCAGGACACCGTTGCAGTAATCCAGGCGGGAGGTGATGAAGGCGTGGATGAGTGTTTCTGTGACTGAGTGCGTGAGTAAGGGCCGGAGTCGTGAGATGTTTCTGAGGTGATAGAAGGCAGACTTGGTGGTGTTGTTGATGTGAGACCGGAAGGAGAGAGTGGAGTCCAGGACGACGCCCAGGTTGCGCACCTCAGGAGAGGGGGAAATGCAGCAGCCATCCACAACCAGGGCCAGGTCCCCAACTTTTTTGAGCAGTGGTGCAGGGGCCACCACCATGAGCTCTGTCTTACTGCTGTTAAGTTTGAGTAGGTTTGTGGTCATCCATGATTTGAGTTCCTGTAGGCAGTTGACAAGTTGTGAGGGTGGGAGGTGGGAGGAGGGGTTTGTGCTGAGGTAAAGTTGAGTATCATCGGCATAGCAGTGGAAGTTGAGGCCATGTTTACGGATGATATGGCCTAAAGGTAGCATGTAGATGGTGAATAACAGTGGACCAAGTACTGAGCCCTGGGGCACACCATAGTTGACAGATGCTGGATGGGAGTTGGAGCCATTCAGGGTGATGAATTGTTTCCGGTCTGTGAGGTAGGACCGGAACCAGGACAGTGCTGAGCCACTGAGGCCGATGGGGTCGGAGAGGCGGTGGAGGAGGATGGTGTGAGAGACTGTATCAAAAGCTGCAGAAAGGTCAAGGAGGATAAGGATGGAGATGAGGCCATTGTCGGCAGCAAGCAGAAGGTCATTAGTGATTTTGATAAGGGCGGTCTCAGTGCTATGGTGGGTTCTGAAACCGGATTGGAGGGGTTCGAAGAGCTCATGGTGGGCCATGTGGTGTTGTAGCTGGGCAGCCACTGCTCTTTCCAAGATTTTGCTGAGGAAAGGGAGGTTGGAGATTGGACGGTAGTTGTTGGGCTCGTCCGGGTCTGAACCTGGCTTTTTAAGAGTTGGAATGACTGCTGCCATTTTGAAGCTGGATGGTACCACACCAGAGGCCAGAGATGCATTTATGATGTTTACCACTGGATGGCAGAGGATGGGAAGACAGGCCTTTACCAGGGTGGTGGGCATTGGGTCCAGCTTGCTGGTTGAAGACTTGGCTGAACCAGTTTTTTAACTTGGTCAGCATCTAGTGGAGAGAAGGTGGATAGGCAGCACTGGTGAGAGCGGGCAGCAGTGTGATGGGGATCTTGTTGGGGCAGTGAGGGGCACAGGGAGGGCCCAGGAGACTGGAGCTGCTGGTGGATGTTGTCCACTTTTTGTTGGCAAGAAATCCAGGAACCTTGAGCAGAGGTCAGCAGCATCTGAGGGTTTAGCTGCATCAGGAGGGTTGAGAAGACGGTTGATGGTGGAGAAGAGCAATTTGGGGTGTTTTTGTTGGTTATTGATGAGCATGGAGTAGTACTTTGTTTTCGCCTGAGCAAGGGCATCTTTGTAACTTGTTACGTGTTCTTTGAACGCTTCACGATGGACAGTGAGGCCGGATCTTCTATATCGTCTCTCGAGCCTACGTCCTGTGGTTTTCATCCTGCGGAGCTCAGGGGTGAACCAGGGGGCGGGGCGAGAGAAGGACACATAACGCGTGGTGAGAGGTGCTACAAAGTCCAGGCTGAGAGAGAGGGCACGATTGTAGTGTTCCACCATGCCATCAACTGTTTCTTGGAGGTGGGAGGTGTCGAGGTGGGTCGCTATGGTGTCAGATAGCGTTGAAGTACACACCCGTTTGATGTTCCTGAATGTAATGGGCCGTTTCTTGCACTTCTTAGGGAGAGGCACAGGGACCAAGAATAGAATGGCAAGGTGGTCAGAGACAGCCAGGTCAGTGCACTGCAGGTGGGAGGGGGTTACGCCAGCACAGCACACCAGGTCCAGTGTGTGCCCTTTGTCATGTGTGG
>JAXIVH010000021.1:925438-943300 GCA_036785325.1 Urophycis tenuis
TACTGCTCTGTATATACACAGTATGTACTGTTATACTGCTCTGAGACAGATCCAGAGCCATGTCAGCAGCAAGCTGGTCTGCACAGCAGGGCTGCACAGTATAGAGACTGTTTATTAATGGGCAGGCAGGGATGAGACAGTAGAGCACCGACCTAGGAAGACCCACAGAACACTCTGGTTCAGGGTCTGTCCATGTCCCAGCTCAATGAGTGAGTCTGTGGTGCTGTGGGGTTGCGAGGGATATTCCCACACTGCTCAGCCAATCAGAGCATCTCTTTGCGGTTTCCTCCTTGTGTAATGGCTTCCCCGTACCGTGCCATCCTCCATCTTGGATCTAGTGTTACTGTCCATGCTGCTTCAGCAGGGTTTGACGACCTCTACAGCTGCAGCTTGCACGGCCGTGCAAGGTTCGCTGAGAGAGAAGGGGAGGAGAGAGACAGAGCTGGAATCTACGCATGAAATGAAGACCACATTTCCACTCTCACTTCTGCATTTGTTATGAAACTCTCTCTCTCCATCTCCCCCTTCCCCTCTCTCTCAGTGTTATCTCTCTGCGGGTGGATCGCCTCTGGCATTGATTAGTGTTGGCTTATCCCTATGCTGTGCTCCTCCCCTCCCACGTCTGAGTGGACTTGGTACTGGTGTTTGGTACTGGTACTGGTGCTGGGTTCTGGTCGGTCCACCCAGCACAGAGCAAAATGCAGATGTTTTGGTTTGCGACAGCAACATCTTGAATTGATCTGGTTCCCCTGTGTTATGGCTGCACGTCCCACACCTCCTCCACCTCCCCCCTATTCCCCCCTAAGCCCCCCCCCCCCCCCACTTCAGCCGACTCCCCCACCTCCCATAAACCTCGTAGTATCTGGTCTCCTCTCAGCCGGACATGCGTGGACTCTGATCTCCTCTGCATCTTGATTGGTGTCCCAGATATCCCGTTATCTTAGCGTATTGAACCGTTTGATCTCAACTTGTTTGACTTATCTTATCTGAACATGTGTAGACACTTCTCTTGGTTCTTGGCGGTCCCAGTTAGTGTGGCGCTGGGATGTGTTTACGCAGCGCCTGCTGTGGTGTGAGCTAAAGCCTGCCAGACACGCTGCAGTCAAATAAACACCAGCACCTTCCTGCTCGCTAGCATGACTCTCTGCTCCCTCCACAGGTCCCCTCGTTACCCTGGTCCCCATGTTACCCTGGTCCCCTCGTTACCCTGGTCCCCATGTTACCCTGGTCCCCTCATTACCCTGGTCCCCTCGTTACCCTGGTCCCCATGTTACCCTGGTCCCCTCATTACCCTGGTCCCCTCTTTACCCTGGTCCCCATGTTACCCTGGTCCCCTCGTTACCCTGGTCCCCATGTTACCCTGGTCCCCTCATTACCCTGGTCCCCTCTTTACCCTGGTCCCCATGTTACCCTGGTCCCCTCGTTACCCTGGTCCCCTCGTTACCCTGGTCCCCTCGTTACCTTGGTCCCCTCTTTACCCTGGTCCCCTCTTTACCCTGGTCCCCTCATTACCCTGGTCCCCATGTTACCCTGGTCCCCTCGTTACCCTGGTCCCCATGTTACCCTGGTCCCCTCGTTACCCTGGTCCCCATGTTACCCTGGTCCCCTCTTTACCCTGGTCCCCATGTTACCCTGGTCCCCTCATTACCCTGGTCCCCATGTTACCCTGGTCCCCTCGTTACCCTGGTCCCCATGTTACCCTGGTCCCCTCATTACCCTGGTCCCCTCTTTACCCTGGTCCCCTCGTTACCCTGGTCCCCTCGTTACCCTGGTCCCCATGTTGCCCTGGTCCCCTCGTTACCCTGGTCCCCATGTTACCCTGGTCCCCTCATTACCCTGGTCCCCTCGTTACCCTGGTCCCCTCGTTACCCTGGTCCCCATGTTACCCTGGTCCCCTCGTTACCCTGGTCCCCATGTTACCCTGGTCCCCTCTTTACCCTGGTCCCCTCGTTACCCTGGTCCCCTCTTTACCCTGGTCCCCTCGTTACCCTGGTCCCCTCTTTACCCTGGTCCCCATGTTACCCTGGTCCCCTCATTACCCTGGTCCCCTCTTTACCCTGGTCCCCTCGTTACCCTGGTCCCCTCGTTACCCTGGTCCCCATGTTGCCCTGGTCCCCTCGTTACCCTGGTCCCCATGTTACCCTGGTCCCCTCATTACCCTGGTCCCCTCTTTACCCTGGTCCCCATGTTACCCTGGTCCCCTCTTTACCCTGGTCCCCATGTTACCCTGGTCCCCTCGTTACCCTGGTCCCCATGTTACCCTGGTCCCCTCGTTACCCTGGTCCCCTCTTTACCCTGGTCCCCATGTTACCCTGGTCCCTATGTTACCCTGGTCCCCATGTTACCCTGGTCCCCTCGTTACCCTGGTCCCCTCGTTACCGTGGTCCCCTCGTTACCCTGGTCCCCTCTTTACCCTGGTCCCCTCGTTACCCTGGTCCCCATGTTACCCTGGTCCCCTCGTTACCCTGTTCCCCTCGTTACCCTGGTCCCCTCGTTACCCTGGTCTCCATGTTACCCTGGTCCCCTCGTTACCCTGGTCTCCATGTTACCCTGCCCCCCTTGTTACCCTGGTCCCCATGTTACCCTGGTCCCCTCATTACCCTGGTCCCCTCGTTACCCTGGTCCCCTCGTTACCCTGGTCCCCTCGTTACCCTGGTCCCCTCATTACCCTGGTCCCCTCATTACCCTGGTCCCCATGTTACCCTGGTCCCCTCATTACCCTGGTCCCCTCATTACCCTGGTCCCCTCGTTACCCTGGTCCCCATGTTACCCTGGTCCCCTCATTACCCTGGTCCCCATGTTACCCTGGTCCCCTCGTTACCCTGGTCCCCATGTTACCCTGGTCCCCTCGTTACCCTGGTCCCCATGTTACCCTGGTCCCCTCGTTACCCTGGTCCCCTCATTACCCTGGTCCCCTCGTTACCCTGGTCCCCATGTTACCCTGGTCCCCTCTTTACCCTGGTCCCCATGTTACCCTGGTCCCCTCATTACCCTGGTCCCCTCGTTACCCTGGTCCCCATGTTACCCTGGTCCCCTCGTTACCCTGGTCCCCATGTTACCCTGGTCCCCTCGTTACCCTGGTCCCCTCGTTACCCTGGTTCCCTCATTACCCTGGTCCCCTCTTTACCCTGGTCCCCTCTTTACCCTGGTCCCCATGTTACCCTGGTCCCCTCGTTACCCTGGTCCCCTCGTTACCCTGGTCCCCATGTTACCCTGGTCCCCTTTTTACCCTGGTCCCCTCATTACCCTGGTCCCCATGTTACCCTGGTCCCCTCGTTACCCTGGTCCCCATGTTACCCTGGTCCCCTCGTTACCCTGGTCCCCATGTTACCCTGGTCCCCTCATTACCCTGGTCCCCATGTTACCCTGGTCCCCTCGTTACCCTGGTCCCCATGTTACCCTGGTCCCCTCGTTACCCTGGTCCCCATGTTACCCTGGTCCCCTCATTACCCTGGTCCCCATGTTACCCTGGTCCCCTCGTTACGCTGGTCCCCATGTTTCCCTGGTCCCCTCGTTAAGCTGGTCCCCTCATTACTCTGGTCCCCATGTTACCCTGGTCCCCTCGTTACCCTGGTCCCCATGTTACCCTGGTCCCCTCGTTACCCTGGTCCCCATGTTACCCTGGTCCCCTCGTTACCCTGGTCCCCATGTTACCCTGGTTCCCTCATTACCCTGGTCCCCATGTTACCCTGGTCCCCTCGTTACGCTGGTCCCCATGTTTCCCTGGTCCCCTCGTTAAGCTGGTCCCCTCATTACTCTGGTCCCCATGTTACCCTGGTCCCCTCGTTACCCTGGTCCCCATGTTACCCTGGTCCCCATGTTACCCTGGTCCCCTCGTTACCCTGGTCCCCATGTTACCCTGGTCCCCTCGTTACCCTGGTCCCCATGTTACCCTGGTCCATTTGTTACCCTGGTTCCCTCATTACCCTGGTCCCCATGTTACCCTGGTCCCCTCGTTACCCTGGTCCCCATGTTTCCCTGGTCCCCTCGTTAAGCTGGTCCCCTCATTACCCTGGTCCCCATGTTACCCTGGTCCCCTCGTTAAGCTGGTCCCCTCATTACCCTGGTCCCCATGTTACCCTGGTCCCCTCATTACTCTGGTCCCCATGTTACCCTGGTCCCCTCGTTACCCTGGTCCCCATGTTACCCTGGTCCCCATGTTACCCTGGTCCCCTCGTTACCCTGGTCCCCATGTTACCCTGGTCCCCTCGTTACCCTGGTCCCCATGTTACCCTGGTCCATTTGTTACCCTGGTTCCCTCATTACCCTGGTCCCCATGTTACCCTGGTCCCCTCGTTACCCTGGTCCCCATGTTTCCCTGGTCCCCTCGTTAAGCTGGTCCCCTCATTACCCTGGTCCCCATGTTACCCTGGTCCCCTCGTTAAGCTGGTCCCCTCATTACCCTGGTCCCCATGTTACCCTGGTCCCCTCATTACTCTGGTCCCCATGTTACCCTGGTCCCCTCGTTACCCTGGTCCCCTCGTTACCCTGGTCCCCATGTTACCCTGGTCCCCATGTTACCCTGGTCCATTTGTTACCCTGGTTCCCTCATTACCCTGGTTCCCTCATTACCCTGGTCCATTTGTTACCCTGGTTCCCTCATTACCCTGGTCCATTTGTTACCCTGGTCCCCTCGTTACCCTGGTCCCCATGTTACCCTGGTCCATTTGTTACCCTGGTCCCCTCGTTACCCTGGTCCCCTCGTTACCCTGGTCCCCATGTTACCCTGGTCCATTTGTTACCCTGGTTCCCTCATTACCCTGGTCCCCTTGTTACCAGCGCCTCCCTGGTGAAATCAGTGTGTTCGTTAGACATTCTGGTTGGCGTGAACCCGTTTCAAGTGATGTCCTTTTTTTGCTTCAGCTGGAAAACATTTGAACCAATCAGAAAGGGAAACTGCAGTAAGCCATTGTCAGCCAGTGGGGGTGCTGTTCCCTCCATGTGGTTCAGCGTTCCTCTTTAAAGCTATTTGCAGAGCGAATACCAGAGCAGTCAGTTGCCGGTCCAAACCGGACAAAGATGAGATCCTCCCAGCTCAGATGTCGGTCAGGTTTTATTTCCAGACTGTTCTGCTGTCTGTTTGATCCTGTATCCCACACCAGATGGGCCAGGATTACTGTCAACAGGCCAGGCCAGGTTCTGCATCTCAGGAACTCTGGACTTATTTTTGAATGTTTGTCTTTGTTTCCTAAGCTCTGTGTGCTGTAGTGGTGTTCTGCGGGTCAGACTCTGGTCCACAGCTGTTGTTCTGGTGCAAACTGAAGAGCCACAGACATGAGGATGCTACACTATCTGGAGCTTTCAGTCTCCACCATACAGTGTGTGTATGTGTATAAATACATCACTGTATCTGTCTCACCAGCGCTGTTAGTTAGCTGTCCAGAATTCAGCTCCCAACATATTCATAGTATTATGGGACACTGATGAGAGACAGGTACACAAATATGATTAAAGGGTATACTTCTACAATACTGTGTGGAGGAGTGATAGGGGAGTGAGGAGGACTGAGAGACTATGAGGAGGAGTGAGAGAGACTGAGGGGGAGTGAGAGAGACCGAGGAGGATTAAGAGAGACTCTGAGGAGGGGTGAGAGAGACTCTGAGGAGGAGTGAGAGACTCTGAGTAGGAGTGAGAGAGACTGAGGAGGAGTGAGAGAGACTCTGAGGAGGAGTGAGAGACTCTGAGGAGGAGTGAGAGAGACTCTGAGGAGGAGTGAGAGACTCTGAGTAGGAGTGAGAGAGACTCTGAGGAGTGAGAGAGACTGAGGAGGAGTGAGAGAGACTCTGAGGAGGAGTGAGAGAGACTGAGGAGGAGTGAGAGAGACTGAGGAGGAGTGAGAGACTCTGAGGAGGAGTGAGAGAGACTGAGGAGGAGTGAGAGACTCTGAGGAGGAGTGAGAGAGACTGAGGAGGAGTGAGAGACTCTGAGGAGGAGTGAGAGAGACTCTGAGGAGGAGTGAGAGACTCTGAGGAGGAGTGAGAGAGACTCTGAGGAGGAGTGAGAGAGACTGAGGAGGAGTGAGAGACTCTGAGGAGGAGTGAGAGAGACTCTGAGGAGGAGTGAGAGAAACTGAGGAGGAGTGAGAGAGACTCTGAGGAGGAGTGAGAGAAACTGAGGAGGAGTGAGAGACTCTGAGGAGGAGTGAGAGAGACTCTGAGGAGGAGTGAGAGACTCTGAGGAGGAGTGAGAGAAACTGAGGAGGAGTGAGAGAGACTGAGGAGGAGTGAGAGAGACTCTGAGGAGGAGTGAGAGAGACTGAGGAGGAGTGAGAGACTCTGAGGAGGAGTGAGAGACTCTGAGGAGGAGTGAGAGAGACTGAGGAGGAGTGAGAGTGATTCATGAGGAGTTGAGGAGGCTCAGGTTTCTCACTGGCTGGGAGCCCATAACATCCGACCAGGCTGGGGTTGTTATTGTTCTGAGGTCTGTGACATTATTTCCATTCTGACATTAAAATGAGTCTGTAATTATGGCTTCACTGCCTCCAGACCTCAGCTGCTCCTGAAGCGTCTCGTTGTCAGGATGCTTAAGATGTGGTTCTACTATTTAGTTCTCACATTCCCTCAATAAAATACAGTCAACGTTTGAGACGTCGTGGGCCGAGGAGTCGGCGCACCACAAGTATATTGTAAAGACCCGGGCGTACACAGGTTCGATTCCCAGGAGGCCGAATGGAGTCACGGCAGCAACATGAGACTGACTCCAAACAAGCTCATCACAGTGGACACATTTCCACTGTTCTACTCAAACTGTTTCTAACGGAAGGTTGTGTTCTCTAAGACCGTCTCTAGTGAAAGACGAAAGACAGAGAGAGAGAGAAAGAGAGAGAGAGAGAGAGAGAGACAGTAGACGAGCATGCATCTGTTTGGCAGCAGCTCAGAAATATCTCACCATTCACACGCAGCCCCTGGAGGTCCTGAGGGCCTCAGTAAAAAAAAAATAGAGAGGAGGAGACCAGTGAGGGGAGGAGGAGACCAGTGAGGGGGGGAGGAGACCAGTGAGGGGGGGGAGGAGACCAGTGAGGGGGAGGAGGAGACCAGTGAGGGGAGGAGGAGACCAGTGAGGGGGGGAGGAGACCAGTGAGGGGGGGGAGGAGACCAGTGAGGGGGGGAGGGGACCAGTGAGGGGGAGGAGGAGACCAGTGAGGGGAGGAGGAGACCAGTGAGGGGAGGAGGAGACCAGTGAGGGGGGGAGGAGACCAGTGAGGGGGGGGAGGAGACCAGTGAGGGGGGGAGGGGACCAGTGAGGGGGGGAGACCAGTGAGGGGGGGGAGGAGACCAGTGAGGGGGGAGAGGAGACAAGTGAGGGGGGGAGACCAGTGAGGGGGGGAGGGGACCAGTGAGGGGGGGAGACCAGTGAGGGGGGGGAGACCAGTGAGGGGGGGAGGGGACCAGTGAGGGGGAGGAGGAGACCAGTGAGGGGGAGGAGCAAGTAGATGGTGAAGGATGGAGAAGGAGAGAGGAGAGGGAGAGTGAGGTGAGAGGTACGTGGAGATGTTCTGAGAGGACAGACAGCTGAGAGGAGGACAGACAGCTGAGAGGACAGACAGCTGAGAGGAGGACAGACAGCTGAGAGGTGGACAGACAGCTGAGAGGACAGACAGCTGAGAGGAGGGGAGACAGCTGAGAGGACAGACAGCTTAGAGGAGGGGAGACAGCTGAGAGGACAGACAGCTGAGAGGAGGGGAGACAGCTGAGAGGACAGACAGCTGAGAGGAGGACAGACAGCTGAGAGGAGGACAGACAGCTGAGAGGAGGACAGACAGCTGAGAGGACAGACAGCTGAGAGGAGGGGAGACAGCTGAGAGGACAGACAGGAGAAAGATGAGGGTGTTCCCCTGTCCTGAGTCTGACCCCGTCCGACACATTAAAACTACTGGGTTCTACTTTATACTTTAGGGTCCACCCTAGTGTATCTGTCTAACTATTTGTGAACATTTCAGGAACACAATCAGAGCTATACACAACTTTAGCATAACTACAGTATAACTAGCATGACATAGCAGAACTACAGCATGCATATAGCATGACCAGAGCTCAACAATATCATATCATAGCTAATTATTAACTATAGCTTAACCCTAACATAACTATCATTTAGCAATTGCTTTACAATTACACAACTCTGTTGATACTAGCATGCCTAAAGCTAGTGTAGCTATAGTGTACCTTTAGCATAACCAGCAGAAAGAGAGAGTGTATTCAGGCAAGCCAGGGAGGGTGTTCAGACCGGCTGGGGAGCTTATGAGACCATGGTCAGGATGGTTAGCTTAGCGGTTAGCTTAGTGACGCTTAGCGGTTAGCTTAGCGATGATTATGTTTTTACGCGCGTGGCGACCCGCGCTAAGTGGATTGGAGCGGAGATGTAATCGCTCTACTGGGGATGAGAAGGCTTTCATCTGAGGTTAATAAGTTAATAGAGGGAGAGAGAGAGGGAGAGAGAGATAGGGAGCGAGAGAGAGATAGAGAGAGAGAGAGAGAGAGAGAGGGGAGAGAACGGGAGAGAGAGAGAGAGAGAGAGGAGGAGAGAGAGAGGGGGAGAGAGTGAGCTGTTGTCTGGTTCATCCTGGCTAATCCTGTGTATCAGCGGAGGAATATGGCTGCTGATTTACTTCACTAGCTTATGTTGTACGTCTAAATCACTTTGGAGATGAACTGCACACACACACACACACACACACACACACACACATTCTGATCCACGGCATTATGTCTTGATTTCAGAGTGCCCGTGGATTACTAATGAAGTACAGAGCTAGATAAAGTTTTTATATATACAGTATATACTGATACATACTGTTATATATAATGTACTGATTCAATGAACCCTCACTGTTCCTTCAGGGCCTGGACAAAAGCCTGGGACTCCATTTAATTTGCATCCATGCATCACTGGTGGGATTCTGGGGATGGTTGTAGAGGAGAAGGCCAGACACTGAACCAGCTGCTAGAGCGACATGTTAGAAATGCTGCACATTCACACACGCACTGACCACACATTCACCCTGTCATGGACCCCGCCCCCATGCTGTGACAGCCCTCAGAATGGGGCAGTGGAACCTGTGGGACCTGCTGCAGTTCACTGTCAACAGAACCCTCCACCAAGCGAATGCATAATGTATGAACCTTCACCAGACACAGGGCAGCTCTGATGCTGCAGGACTGGTGCTGCAGGACTGGTGCTGCTGGACTGGTGCTGCTGGACTGGTGCTGCAGGACTGGTGCTGCAGGACTGGTGCTGCAGGACTGGTGCTGCTGGACTGGTGCTGCAGGACTGGTGCTGCAGGACTGGTGCTGCAGGACTGGTGCTGCTGGACTGGTGCTGCAGGACTGGTGCTGCAGGACTGGTGCTGCAGGACTGGTGCTGCTGGACTGGTGCTGCTGCAGGACTGGTGCTGCTGGACTGGTGCTGCTGGACTGGTGCTGCTGGACTGGTGCTGCAGGACTGGTGCTGCTGGACTGGTGCTGCAGGACTGGTGCTGCAGGACTGGTGCTGCAGGACTGGTGCTGCTGGACTGGTGCTGCAGGACTGGTGCTGCAGGACTGGTGCTGCAGGACTGGTGCTGCTGGACTGGTGCTGCTGGACTGGTGCTGCTGGACTGGTGCTGCAGGACTGGTGCTGCAGGACTGGTGCTGCTGCAGGACTGGTGCTGCAGGACTGGTGCTGCTGGACTGGTGCTGCAGGACTGGTGCTGCTGGACTGGTGCTGCAGGCTAGGGGTTGGAATTGATAAGTTTTTATCAATATCAATGCCATTGTCAATTCTGCCTATCGATCCAATTCCTTATCAATTCTCTTACCAATTCCTGAGTAGTTCATTGAGTGGCAAAAAAGGAGTTCTACACAGTCTTCTGCACCAAAAGCAACCATTTTATTTTTTTACTTTCATTTTTATGTTTTTACAAACATCAATAACACCATGAGAGGATAAAGAGTACAAAAAGAAAATATAGTCTAAATAAATTAGTTACAATTAATAAATTATAATTAAAAAAACAAACAGGAATACACATTTGACACTTGAACATGCTAAATTATGGTTGAACACTCCTTTTCTAGAAAGGGATATTAAATGTAAATGAAACCCTGAACTTTAGTCCACCTTAGTTCAATAGGCATGAACTGTATGCCTCCATAACATTTTTTAAATGAAAAAAAATAATGCTACTGTAAGCTTGCCAGAGTACACTGAATTCATAGTTGAATCAACTATTCTTATGCAAGAATACAAGCATATCTGCATTTTCTGGCAGGATTCTTGAGCGCTCCGCACTAATGGTATCTCCTGCTGTGGAGAATACCCTTTCTGAGGGAGTAGATGAAGCCTGAGTGCACAAATAATTTTGTGCTACATCATACAGAAGTGGCAAAGTGTCCCTCTTCTGCCACCACCATAGAACAGGCTCAGATGAGATGTGAATAGCAGGCCTCTGTACACTCGTATTTCTAAGTCTACACGCTCACCAATGTTCTGGGTCTCTTGGGGTGCTACCTGCTGCATGTCTTGCTCCTCCTCTCCAAACAGCTCCTCTAGGGCCTTCTTGGGGTGCTTTACAGGTACAGTCTGAAATTAAAAGGACCATAAACTTAAGTTTTAGGTGCGTGAATGGAATATTATGAATATGCCATATAGTCATTATAATGAACTCTGCTTACATGGCCTTCCTCATCGTATTCCTCTTCCTCCTCATCCTGTCTCTGGCTCTGCATGTCTTCTGGCACTGGTACCTTAAGTATAAACAAATGTGTGAGTCACATGCATGGAACCAGAGTATATAGGCATCACAATGGAATTGTACCACAGACTGTGATTCAAAATACCTCTTCTGCTCCTGTAAGCGTCTCTACAACTGCTCTGGTCTTCAGCCTGTCCTAGATGGCATCATCGTTGTTCATTTTCAGCTTGAACCTTGGGTCCTTCACCGTCGACTCCTCCAGGAAGGTCTGGATCTCTTCATCCTTAGTTTCAGAAAGGAAGAAACATTCATGTTCAAAAACCTGGGGACACTTTTGCTAGGTGTCTGAAATCCACCGTTCATGAACTATAAATTATATATAGAACTATAACTATAACTATATATATACTGTAAATTAATATCAGTCATGGCACCTGGTAACGAGCGGAGAGATCAGTCCATATCTTCGATTTTATATTTCTTGCGAATGCAGAATCCCTTGCCTCGATGGAATAGTGGCGCTCCAACTTCTTTAAGACGCGTAAAATCTGACCATAGGTCGGACTTTTCTCACTTGAGACACACAGTGTTGATGTGTAAAGCACGCGCATCAGCTGGACAAACTCTTCTGCCTTCTTGAAGTCATCAGACTACAATTTCTCCATCAGTCTAAAACAGAAAATAATTAACAATAAACACACAAGTCTTATCTAGTTTTAAAATAAGGCCTATTTTAACAGTAAAAGAATCTATCCCTTACATTTCCTTATCAATCTGCTTCTTTATCCTTGGGTCCATCAAGACAGTCTGAATGGCAGGGAACTGCTCAAAGAATCTCTCAATTATAAGATAGAAGGAATTCCACCTTGTTTTAACATCAATAATCAGTGAGTGCTGGGGCAAGTCTGAAAAACAAATTCAGATGCACATCTGCATAAGCATATCTCACATAACAATGAACATTTAATCATAAACCATAATTACTTAGTTTGTTGCATATGTTATGCATAGATACATACGCAGCAGTTGCTGCTTTTCTTTGAGGTCAGTTTTGCCCAAGACTTCCTCATCCACTTCACCACCACACGTGCCCTTGCTGCCCAATGGCTGACAGTGTTGCACTGGTGGATCTTCTGGGCTGCAAGGTTCACTGGATGATCTTCTGGGCTGCAAGGTTCACTGGAGGATCTTCTGGGCTGCAAGGTTCACTGGAGGATCTTCTGGGCTGCAAGGTTCACTGGAGGATCTTCTGGGCTGCAAGGTTCACTGGATGTGTGAAGCAGCCAATCTTGACAAGCTGCAGCTTCTTCATGCCACGTTCATATTTCCTGCATTATCCACCGTCGCTGCCACAACCTTATCACTAATACCCAATTCCTGTAGTATCTCCTCAATCCCCTCTGCTACAACAGTACCTGTCTGGGCTTCATACACTGCCTTGGTTCTTAGGACTTTACCTAAGATCTTTCCCTGCTTTGTATAATGCACAGTGACCGTTATATAATGGTCTTGGGCAAGGATTGTCCATCCATCTGCTGTAATGGCTGCCTTTTTCACATCTCTGAATTCTGAGATGAAGTTTTCTCTTTCCACCTGGTACCAGGCTGGGATCATGTGGTTCGTAAGAGCTTCCCTTGATGGGGGGTTATATCTCAGATTTAAGACCTGTGTCATCTCCCTAAAATCATTTGTAAATTAAATACAGAATAAACAACATTTAACTTAACATATAATTCTGATTATGTATAAGCCACCAGAAAAACACATACTGTGACATTACTTTTTAAAAGTTCACTGTAGAAACGCTGTATGGGCTAAAATGAGCTGTAACAAACTTACATACTAGCTGTAGGCTTCATAGACCACCTACCGAAAATAGGGTTGCTCTACAGCGAACTTTGTCACTGCCCGGTGACATTCGTTCATCTTCTCCTCATTCCACCTCCCTGAGCAGCAAGCGTGGACGGAGATACTTGAGCCGATGTTGTCGATGGGCCAGCTGCCTGAGAGCTATCTGTGTCATCATTATCTAAAATGCATGAAACCGGAAAATATTTGTAAGTAGCTGGGCCTTATTAATAAATTCTACAATACTAAGACTACTACTACTACTACTGCTGCTACTGCTACTACTACTGCTGCTACTGCTACTACTACTACTACTACTACTACTACTACTACTACTACTACTACTGCGACTATAAAAACTGTGCACACTGCTTGCAGTTGCAAGGCGATGGTGTGCTAATGCAGGATATTTCATGTGAATGTTACCGTCAATGGAGGACACAGTGGAGCTTGTTTCACTCCTACGCAGGCTTTTGAACACATGACATTGTTGGTACTTAATTCCATGCTGAGTAGACAAATGTTTTAGCATGTTGGAGGTATTTGCACCCTTATACGATATTGCAGCATGATTACACACGGCAGCATTTCTGTCGCGTTTAGTGAAATGGAGCCAGACTTTAGATCGGTCCCTCCTCTCCATGATGCTGTTGCAAGTGCTGCTGGCTCGTTGTTTGAGATCTGAGCCGTCGCATCGAGAGTGACGCAATGTACCACCACGCAACGTACCGCCACGCAACGTACCGCCAGGCAACGTACCGCCACGCAACGTACCGCCACGCAACGTACCGCCAGGCAACGTACCGCCACGCAACGTACCGCCACTGGTGTACCACCACACAACGTACCGCCACTGGTGTACCGCCACACAACGTACCGCCACACAACGTACCGCCACGCAACGTACCGCCACACAACGTACCGCCACACAACGTATCGCTACCCAACGTACCGCCACGCAACATACCGCCACACAACGTACTGCCACACAATGTACCGCCACACAACGTACCGCCACGCAACGTACCCCCACACAACGTACCGCCACGCAATGTACCGCCACACAACGTACCGCCACTGGTGTACCACCACGCAACGTACCACCACACAACGTACCGCCACTGGTGTACCACCACGCAACGTACCACCACACAACGTACCGCCACTGGTGTACCACCACGCAACGTACCGCCACGCAACGTACCGCCACACAACGTACCACCACTGGTGTACTGCCACACAACGTACCGCCACGCAACGTATCGCCACACAACGTACCGCCACTGGTGTACTGCCACACAATGTACCGCCACACAACGTACCGCCACGCAACGTACCGCCACACAATGTACCGCCACGCAACGTACCGCCACACAACGTACCGCCACACAATGTACCGCCACGCAACGTACCGCCACACAACGTACCGCCACGCAATGTACCGCCACGCAATGTACCGCCACGCAACGTACCACCACGCAACGTACCGCCACGCAATGTACCGCCACGCAACGTACCGCCACACAACGTACCGCCACGCAACGTACCGCCACACAACGTACCGCCACACAACGTATCGCCACGCAATGTACCGCCACACAACGTACCGCCACACAACGTACCGCCACGCAATGTACCGCCACACAACGTACCGCCACACAACGTACCGCCACACAACGTACCGCCACGCAATGTACCGCCACTGGTGTACCGCCACGCAACGTACCGCAACGTACCGCCACGCAACGTACTGCCACTGGTGTACCGCCACGCAACGTACCGCCACACAACGTACCGCCACACAACGTACCGCCACACAACGTACCGCCACGCAACGTACCGCCACGCAACGTACCGCCACACAACGTACCGCCACACAACGTACCGCCACGCAAAATTTTGAGAAAACCGGAAAACGTCGTGCGAAATGAAGGATCTTTAAGAAGAATCGATAACGTTGGAGGCGTAAAATTCCGATGGAATTGGTTAGTTGGAACTGGTTCTGAGTAGGAACCGGTTCTCGATTCCCACCCCTACTGCAGGCCTGGTGCTGCTGCCTGGTGCTGCAGGACTGGTGCTGCAGGCCTGGCTGAGATGTTCATGATGCTGTTCATCTCAGCTCAGCAGAGCTCCATTCATGAAGACTTTCAGAATAGGTTAAATCATGTGGCTCTGCCAAACACAGGAGTGCTCCGCTCTGACAGGGAACTCTGTGTGCACGTGGAGTGCACGTGGAGTGCACGTGGATTGCACGTGGAGTGCACGTGGAGTGCACGTGGGCAAGCGGCTGACCTCGCTGGGTTCGTCCGAGGACACGGCTCACACACAGCTGCAGGTCAAAGGTTGCCTTCTGCCTCCTGCCCCCTATTGGCTGACTGTGTTTCACCAGCGCAGCCTTCTGCTGTCTGCTGTCTGCCTGTCTGTCTCTCTCTGCCAGTCTGTGTGTGTGTGTGTGTGTGTGTGTGTGTGTGTGTGTGTGTCTGTGTGTGTGTGTGTGTGTGTGTGTGTGTGTGTGTGTGTGTGTGCAGGTGTATCACCCAGCAGGGTGTGTGTGCTGCTCACGTAGAGTAAACAGTGTGTCATGTGTCCGGCCGGCGTCCTGCAGCCTCCCTGGACACAAAGCGTTGCATTGTGGTATTTTTAGCACAAATTACAGGACATTCTTCCCAAGCTGCGTTTTCCGACGCATTCTGGGAATTTTTGAGGGGAATTCTATAGTTCAGAGTGAGTCAGAATTTAGACGGCATATTTTGGGACGCACCTATAAGCTGGCCCACATCATACGCGTGGCCCTTTGTCCTCCCCGGGGGAAGCTTCCTGGTGTAACACGCTCTCTAATTCATTAGGCTAATGAGCATTTATGCCCAGCCCATGTTATTTTTACTGCCCTGCTTTATGAGTTTGTGTGAAACTTTATGGCTTCCATAAAACACATCGTGGCCGCCCCAGATAGATTTTAGGACTGTATGTTTGCATCGTTTGCAAAAAATAAATACTTTTAGCACCTCTGAATACAGCTGGATTAACCCCAGGCCTCAACGGTAGGAAACAGCTTCTGCTGATATGATGGATGTAAGGTAGAAGTCACAGCCAACTGCAAAGCTGCTCATCAGCCCAGCTGACTGCACTGCTGTCTCAACTCGTTTGGTCACTTTGCTCAATCTTCAGTCATTCAAAGATCCACCTTGTTTCACCTGAACAGCAGGTGCTGCTGATCTCTGATCTCACAGCCTCCATACAAAGACCTCTGAGGATGGAGAGGTCGTCTCCTCTCTCCTCACCTCCTCTTCACTCCTTTCCTACCTTCCCCTCATCTCTCCTCCCCTCCTCTCCTCTCTTCCTCTCCTGTTCTCCTGTCTCCTTTATCCTCTCCTCTTCACTTCTCTCTGCCAACTCATTTCTTTATTTCTTTTCTTGGCACAACACATGGTTCCCACAGCTATGGACCCCACACAGACCCCCCCCCCCCCCCCCCCCTCCCTCCCCCCCCCCTCTCTACATTATACAGCCAGACCCCCCCCCTCCCCCTCTCTACATTATACACACAGACCAGTAGCCCTTCGAACCAGCAGCCAGGAGGAATGTATTTTAGTTTGATGCGTCATGTCTTCATGAATGTGTTTATACACCTATCACCAGTCATTGTATATTTTAAATATATATATCCATACACTGTAGACACACATTGAAACGTTTATTTATACATGTTTGTCTGTTTGATATCGTAATTGTATGTGACTCTTCTCGTGATCCTAAATGAGTCATGCTGTTTTTCCCAAACAAATCCAAACTCATTTCATTGGACGGCATCATCTCTGAGGCAAACATTTTATTCTCAAAATGTTGTATGTTGAAGAAATCTAGGAACTATTTTGACATGAGGTATTCTGTTGACTCTCTTTCTCTCCCTCGCCCACCCCTTCCCCATAGTTCTCCCCCTCTCCCTAAACTCTCTCCCTCGTGTCCTCATCACGGAGCTGATCTCTTCTCCATGTGGTGATTTTGAGCGCCTCGCTGCCCGAAAGTGACACCTGCTGGTTGAGTGTAGTAACTACGCCCGACCGCTCATCAGGCGCAGTGCTCGGGTCGGAAAAAGAGAAAGTAGACAGAATACAAGGACCTTATAATCATAATATAGGTGTGTAAAGGGGTCAATCTTAATGTTATGATATTGATCTGGATATTCATGTGTAATATATATTCTTATGTTAAATGATATTATAATCTTGATGGTTACACAAACAGAGCCTAACCTAAGCCTAACCCTGAGAACAGGAGGAGATCAGACAGACCACCCCCACCCTCATCACCCTCACCCTCACCCTCAGTCTCCCCCCTCGGACTCCCCCCTCCCAGCATCACTGCCCATCGCCATGGCACAGATAGGAGATAAAAGGGAGACTGGGGGGAGGCGGGGGAGTATGGGGGTGAGGGGTATACAGTATATGGGCAGCCTGCCAGCCCCGTCTGTGTGGTTGGCACGGCGATGAAGCAGGCGCTGCCCAGAAGGGGGGGGGCAGATGGGCGCCGTGCGGACCACCTGCTCCACGCCGCCGTGCACTGCTCGTGCACTGCTCGTGCACTGCTCGTGCACACCACTGGTGCACACCACTGGTGCACACCACTGGTGCAGTGGCCGTGGCTGTGCGGTGGCGTTGAGCAGGTGGTCGGTGAGAGGACAGACCTCCAGACGTCTTCAGAGACGTGGACGTGAAGACACGTGTGTCATGTGTGTCAGTCCTTCTGAGTGTTCATTACTCTGCAGAGACCGTGAACACACACACGCATTGTCTGTCCATTCTCCACCGCGGTCAGCCAGCGACTGGTACACACTGATACACACACACACACTGATACACACACACACTGATACACACACACACTGATACACACACACAGTGATACACACACACTGATACACACACACACTGATACACACACACACTGATACACACACACAGTGATACACACACACTGATACACACACACACACTGATACACACACACACACTGATACACACACACTGATACACACACACACACTGATACACACACACACTGATACAACACACTGATACACACACACTGATACACACACACACTGATACACACACACTGATACACACACACACTGATACACACACACACTCATACACACACACACTCATACACACACACACACACTGATACACACACAGATACACACACACTGATACACACACACACTGATACAAACACACTGATACACACACAAACTGATACACACACACTGATACACACACACACTGATACACACACACTGATACACACCACTGATACGCACACACTGATACACACACACA
>JAXIVH010000021.1:943500-946000 GCA_036785325.1 Urophycis tenuis
GGGTCCCGCCCGGCTCCTCCTCACTCAACATCTGTGAGTGAGTGAGGGATCTGTCCAGGATGAGACCACTCCCCATTCTGTCTGACCAATCAGGATCTCCCCTCCCTGATTGGTTGGAGACCACCTCTTGTGTCACGCGTCCAGGTGGTGGACAACCTAGCGAGGGACAGACAGACAGACAGACAGACAGACAGACAGACAGACAGACAGACAGACAGAGGAAAGGTTTATTTGTGTCGTGGAACCTGTCTGTGTTCTGCTCTCTTCATGACAGAACTTTTAGAACCCTGGTAAAGTTCTGACGTCATTCTGAACAAAGACTTTGTTACCAAAAGGTCCACCATGTAGGGCAGCGTTTTGTTTCATATATTTAATATATAATATAATTTAATATTCTTTAACATTTCTAGCTTCATTGCTTATTGACCTTATATGGCGTTATATTAGCTTCCACATGACGTAATATTGATGAAGACTCAGGACTCAGAACATAGTCCAAACCCGCTGTTAAACACCACTTGGCTGAACCTTCAGCAAAACCTGACGAAGCAACACTGTGGCCCTCACAGCACACATAGTTAACAATCACAGTCAAATCATAAATATCTCAGCACAATGTGAAATATCTGAAGCCCAATGATGTAAAACCTTTTAATGTGCTCTCCACCTGTGAAGGTGAACACGTCACTGAAATGGATGTGAGCCAGTGAACCTGATCAGCTGTTGTAGTGGTCTGGTGTGAGGGTGTGTTGTGTTGTTGTTGTTGTCTGTTGTCGTCGTCGTCGTCGTCTTTTGTTGTTGTCATTTTGTTGTTTGTGCTCCGCCCACCCCCTCAGAACTTCTATAACCATAGCACGAGTCAGCCAACCAATCACAGCCCATCACCCCGTTGTGTGTGTCATGGAGGGTGCTCTGGTACAGTATCTCTGGTTGTGCTCCTGGAGAAGGGGGGGGGGGGGGGGGGGGGGGGGGGGGGGAGGAGGGGGGAGGCCCCCCCATGGTTTTTATTTGTCATGGCCACAACCGCAAGCTGGTGCTCAGCCCACCCCACCTCCACCCCCCTGGAGCCCGCCCCCAGTGGGCCGGATCCCGGCCGGCCTCCCCCCATGCTGTTGTTATTGGTTGTTTTTTGACATCTCCATGGATGCTGCATATCCATACCCTCTTGTTTATTTTCAACCCCCCCCTCACACCCGCCCTCCATCGCCGCTCGCCCCTCCCTCATGGCTCTGGTCTTGTTGTGGTCCTGGGCCCCCCGGACCCTGTGTGTCGTCTGCAGCCCACCGCCAGCGGTCACAGCAAAACGCCAGGCTCCTTCCTGCTGCCGCCTCCGCCCCCGGTGGCCCGCCCCGTGCCCCTCCCCCTGCCTGACTCTAAAGCCGGCGGCGCGGCCCCGGACGCCGGACTCACCTCGCCCACCTCTGCGTGTAAGTGACCCCCCCGGGACCGCAGCCAGAACCCCCTGGGTCAGCCCTCAGGTCCACAGAACCTCCTGGGTCAGCCCTCAGGTCCACAGAACACCCTGGGTCAGCCCTCGGGTCCACAGAACACCCTGGGTCAGCCCTCGGGTCCACAGAACACCCTGGGTCAGCCCTCGGGTCCACAGAACACCCTGGGTCAGCCCTCAGGTCCACAGAACCTCCTGGGTCAGCCCTCAGGTCCACAGAACACCCTCGGTCAGCCCTCGGGTCCACAGAACACCCTGGGTCAGCCCTCAGGTCCACAGAACCCCCTGGGTCAGCCCTCGGGTCCACAGAACACCCTGGGTCAGCCCTCAGGTCCACCGCCTGCCCCCACTGGCCCCCCGCTCGCCAGTCACCCCCTGGTCACTTCCTGTCACGCTGAGCGGCCGTCTTGCCGTGGTCTTCGGGGGGCGGTGTGGGACCTCGACATCTTGACATGCCCTTCAGCTCAACCCCCAGACATCCCAGCGCTGTGAAGCCCAGTCTGTTCTGGGCTCCAATCCTCCCAAGAAGCTCCTCATAATGGAGTTGTATTAGGTGTTCCTCAGGGCTCTTGACTCAGCCCGCTGGAAGACCGTCCCACCCTGCAGTGGATGTTCCGGGCTGCTACCTCCAGGTTCTGGTTCTGCTGCACTGTCCTGGACCTCGATACACTCCCTGCCAAGATCCCATTGATTTACTTTCCAGAGCATTCTGCTTCCAAAAAGATACAAATGTAGGGCAGTTTATGAAGACATTTTTTAAGGAATTAAGGACTTGCATTGTGACCTAAGAGGGGAGCTGAGTAGTGCTTTGATTTGTAACCCAATGTTTCCAGTCTGTGGTCTGAACAGTCAGTAACTGTTCTTGGTTTTGATTGTTGGTTGATAAATAGCTTATTGATCGGTTTAGTAGCATGGGTTACGTAGTGGTGAGGTGGTGGTTGTAACAGTGGGGGTGTGTGGTTGGGTGGAGGTGGAGGTGGAAGAGGTGGTGTAGTAGTGGTGAGGTGGTGGTTGTAACAGTGGGGGTGGTGTTGGGTGGAGGTGGAGGTGGAA
>JAXIVH010000021.1:951000-1003500 GCA_036785325.1 Urophycis tenuis
CACACACACATACACACACACACACACACACACACACACATGATAGTGCCGACGTGGTTGTTTCATCCTGTTACCACGACAACGAGACCCCAGCCCTGGCTTGCAGCCTGGTGGTCTGTGACCGCCCCCTGATTTTATAACGTAGACGAACGCAAAACAACATGAGGCGTAGGTTTTGTTATTCTGTTGTCGTACTTGTTGTTTGAATTTGTACTATTTTGTAATTGTTTTGTATTTGAATGAAAGCACCTTAAGGCAGAGAGATGCTGCTACACAACACACCAAGACTCCCCACCGCCCAGGGTCTGCTCCTCCACAAGACCCTGGACCAACCCCACTTCAACGCTGAGTTATGTTGAAACTACTGCTGAGCCTGAAGTATTCCGGGCTGGCCGTGTGCTTAGCGTCATCTAGAGTCCCAGTCAGAACCAGGGAGACAGAGGAACGGGTCCCAGTCCGGCTCTGGTCCCAGAGCAGAGGTACCATGTAGCTTATTGTCCCAGAGTAGGACTAGTCTAGACTCCCTAGACCTCTAGACTTCTAGTCCTGTAAACCAGTTGGACCAGGCCTATACTAATCTAGGCTCGCTGAGATCACGGTCCAACAGAAACCCCAGAACCAAGTGAACAGAAACAAAATGGCATGGGCGCTATGAGGCAGTGAGCCCTGATGCAGGGCTGACCTCTAGAACATCCAGGGAGACATCAGCCCTGGAACCCTGGAACCCTAGAACCCAGGAACCCTGGAACCCAGGGACCCTAGAACCCTGGAACCCAGGAACCCTAGAACCCAGGGACCCTGGAACCCAGGGACCCTAGAACCCAGGAACCCTGGAACCCAGGGACCCTAGAACCCAGGGACCCTAGAACCCAGGAACCCTGGAACCCAGGGACCCAGGGACCCAGGGACCCTTCTCGGGCCTCCCTCCGCGGAAGGAGGTTAGTTGTTATAGTGAGCATCACATGGCCAGCCCCCACCTCCCACACACGACTTCCTGTCCTTCTACAGGACAGGAAGTGTGTGGCCATCAGCAGGAAGGAGAAATGCACTAAAAGCGACGACGCCAAGTGAGGCACGGCAAGCCAATCAGAATGACCGGCCGGTGTCACATGGTCTTGTCTGTTACAATCAAAAAAGTAAAACACACACACACACACAAGCACATGCGCATGCATGCATATGTAATTGTATCAGACAGCTGGTCAGCATCCTGGTTAAAGTCCTAGAGAAAGTGCAGAGGAGCAGGAAGTGTAGACAATCCTGATGAGGTTGCTTCTTCATCCTACCCACACCTTTCACTTTACTAACGAGCTATCCAATTAAGTCTCCCCCACCCAACCAACCTCACAAAATAACTGGACTGCCTGGCCAAGGTTCCACGCTGCCGGGACTTGTCTGCCCTTGAGCAGCACCCCGCTGGGCCCAGAGGAGGGGAAGGATTTCCAACCGCTGGAAGTGCCTCAATATCTCCATTATGCAACTTGTTGGACATTATTTCAGGTTATTTTCTTTTTCACGTATAAGCTATAGAAGAAGAGCCCAGCTCTACATACATCTTTATATATAAGACATATATATTTATAGATATATACATGTTTTGATTTGCAAGATAAGCTCCATGGCAGTCTAGTTATTTTTTGAAGCGTGGCGTGTTGCACTCGTAGGAAAA
Source organism: Urophycis tenuis (assembly GCA_036785325.1). Classification (NCBI taxonomy): domain Eukaryota; kingdom Metazoa; phylum Chordata; class Actinopteri; order Gadiformes; family Phycidae; genus Urophycis; species Urophycis tenuis. The sequence goes on from JAXIVH010000021.1 coordinate 952,670, forward strand.
AGAAAATTGTAAAAAATGGCGACCCTGGTTATCGTACCCCCCCCCCCCCCCCCCCCCCCCCCGTGTGTTGCCAAGCAACCACCAGAGACCCCCGGCACCCCGTTGGCTGTAGGTAGCCACCTGGGGACGTAGTTGAGATGCTAAAGTGTTAGTTCTTCTGAAGGGAGTGTGTTGTTGTTGAAGCTGAATGATGTTCGTTGAGCCATGTGCAATGAATGCCTGGTGGAGGAGAGGGTGGAGAAGAGGGCCTTCATCAGCCTTCAGGAGTCTGGAGGAGGGTGGAGGGCCTCTATCTGCCTTCATGAGTCTGTAAAGTCCAGGCGCTCTGGGACGCTAAACACGAGAGCAGAGGAAAGACCCTCGTCTTTCTACGCATATTTTGGGGGGAAAATGTTGAGAATTTTCCATTTTGTGTTTATTTTTTTCTTTCGTTTGAAACGCTTCTCATTTGTGATATTTTGTCCTTACTCGAATGTGGGAGGGTTGAAGGAACAGTTTAGCAAAATCATAAAATATATTATCACTATGGAAAACCAGGTGCTTTCTACGGGCTGCAGTACAGTCCAGCTCTATTAAACATGAATAATAAAGGAGATGCGTGGTCATATCATAGGAAACACTATTACCCTTCCTGTTTCTTTGTGTGTGGTGGGGGCTTCATTGTGACAACATCGTGACAAAAGGCATTTTTCTCCAACCTTTCTCCTCTGAATGCCTGAGACTCTGGAGACCAGTCATGCTAAGTGAGATGCTAACATCTCCTTCAGACGCCCTGGAGCTGCCATGCCCCTGGCCTCCCTGTACATGACCCTCGTGTGTTTGGTGACTCATTGTAAAGGTTGTCCCTAAAAAGTGCCTTTTGTTCACACGACTCCATCTTGTTAAACTGAGTGCCCATGTCAAAAAAACAACAAAAAGAAAAAAAAAAAAAAAATCCCTCCTTTATATCCTGTTTCTGTCAAGCTTTTAAAAGCAGTATACCTAGTACTTATGTATACCTAGTACTGAAGTATACCAAGTACTAAAGTATACGTAGTACTTAAGTATACCTAGTACTAAAGTATACATAGTACTAAAGTATACATAGTACTAGAGTATACCTAGTACTGAAGTATACATAGTACTGAAGTATACCTAGTACTAAAGTAAAATCGGTGTCATTTAGTTCTTTCTATTGTTAATAATTAAGAAAAGCAAAAAAAAAAAAAAAAAAATCTTCCTTCTCTTTGTCTTCGTCTCGTCTTGTCTCTGGAGACCCTGGAGTACCTTCTGTTCCCCTCGCTCTCCTCCCAGTGGAGGAACAACACATAAGAATACGCAGAAACGTTTGTCTTTGTTTGTTGTTTTGTTGAGCAGAATGCCGTCAGCTCATGTTACCGTCCTGTACGCTTCACTACGCCATCGTCTCGCTTCTCCGCTCTGCAGCTTCTGAACAAGTTGCACCGCCGGGCTTGGACCGGACTGCCGGGGGGCCAGGGGGCACCAGGGACTGGCTTCCGTACCAGCGAGCCTTGACCAATCGGTGTTGTGCGATATCTTGTCACTTGCCTCTGATTAGACAAGGGAGGGGGGTCAAGTTTGAGCGGTCAGATGTCTTTGTAATTTTTTTATTCTTATCTATTTATATTTTGGGGGATTAAATTTGGATTTGCTTTTCATCTTTTGTTGTTGCTTCACTCAGGCAGGTTAGAAGCTGCCGCCAGATGCTGGACCTTCCAGTGGTGGGTGAGACCAGCTACTTAACAAACAAAAGAACAGGGTCAAACGCCCTGAAGCCTCTCAGCACCTTCTCCACGGTCTGGACCAGGTCGCTCACAAGCATTACGTTTTTACACACATAGCGTCACTGTCGCTATTATCAACACCCACACATTTCTGATGTTCTGACCAAAGCGGTCTGGTCCTCCACGCACCAGCAGGACTGGCAGGCCTGTCCCTTACTCCTACAACAGTCAATATGCAACTGGGATTTCTTTGGTTCCCCAACGTAAAGCCATCAGCAGTATTAGATCTCTCCAACAAGAAGCCATAACACAGAACAGGCTGCATGCAGAGTGGACGCTGGGTGCAGGGGGGTGGGACCCCAAGTCAGTCTGGTCCTGTTGGGTCGGAGCAGCCTGGCCCAATCTGGTCCTGTTGGGTCAGCCTCGCCATGGTCTGGTCCACCATGGTTTGCTTTTATTCCTTTGGGTTTGTTTGTTTCAAGACGTTTTGTAGTAGTGGGCGGTGTTAGTGATGTAGAATGAGACCCCCCCCCCCCCCCCATCCACTGGTCAATGCTGGATCCTGGAAGCCAAACCAAGTGCCCCCCACCCTAGGGTGCCCCCCGCGCACTCAGTCCACAGGCCTGAGAGCCCGCGGTGAAATGCATGTGTTAATTACCAATTCTTTTCCATAATAATAAAAAAGAACAGTTTGAAAGAGCCTTCACTTGATTGAATTAAAGGATGTTCTTGACTGTGGCCTGTGTCCCGTGTCCATGTCATTTAGAGCTCAGACGTGTTCCTCTACTCTGATGGTCCACTAAGGGCTCAGACGTGTTCCTCTACTCTGATGGTCCACTAAGAGCTCAGACTTGTTCCTCTACTCTGATGGTCCACTAAGAGCTCAGACGTGTTCCTCTACTCTGATGGTCCACTAAGGGCTCAGACGTGTTCCTCTACTCTGATGGTCCACTAAGAGCTCAGACGTGTTCCTCTACTCTGATGGTCCACTAAGAGCTCAGACGTGTTCCTCTACTCTGATGGTCCACTAAGGGCTCAGACGTGTTCCTCTACTCTGATGGTCCACTAAGAGCTCAGACGTGTTCTAAGGGCTCAGACGTGTTCTAAGGGCTCAGACGTGTTCCTCTACACTGAATCAAAGTCAAAGTTTTGATTCAGTGTAGAGGAACACGTCTGAGTGGACCACTCTCAGCTGTTAATGTCGTTTTGAAACCAAACACTCGTAAACCTTCATTACTTTTTTAATCACATTTCTTTGTGGTATTCTATGACAAAAAGAGCACCTGACTGTGTTTCCTTACATTGGTTAATTGGTTAATGAACTGTTAATATGGTTAACACTGCCAAGGTCAGTGGTTTGATTCCCTGTGTCTTCATGACACTTAAAACTCATCTACCAAATTCATATTCAAGTCCTGTAACATTTAAGATAAGTTAAGATATTCCTTTATTCATACCCCTTAAGAGAAATTCACATTGACCAGCAGTACAGTGGGGTAAAGGAGTGCAATGAAAAAACAGGGAAAAAACAATAAATAGATTCACCTAAATTGAGATAAATTTATATGAGAGCTCTTAGAATAAGATAAAATGAAAACCTACTATATACATACATAGTAATCATCCTATTGAAGATGAACTGTGCAATTGGTCGATGAGTCTGACTGAGGTGTAAATATACATATAAATGTGCAGATGTAAATTGTGCAAATGAGCAAAATGTGCAAATGTACAGGATTTCACAGGTAATATAAGAAGACATGTAGGAAGACATAAAGAAATAAGAATGGTTTAAGCAACAGTCCTGAGGTGTGGGGTGTGGTGTATAGTCCATTATCAGGAGATGTTGGGGCTTTCAAGACGTTGGGAGTGGGTGGTTGAGGTGTTGTAGAGTCTGATAGCTGATGGGATGAAAGAGCCCCCCCAAGCACTTTGAGGCACGTGGTTGAGTGAGCCTGTGGCTGAACGTGCTCCTGAGTTGCCTCAGCTCGGCATAGAGAGGGTGAGAGGGATTGTCCAGGATCGCCTGCAGCTTTCCCCTCATCCTCCTCTCAGTTACAGCCTCCACACCGTCCAGCTTCATCCCCACCACAGAGCTTGCCTTCCTCACCAGCTTATTCAGCTTGCTAGCACCTCCGCTCCCAATGCCTCCTGCCCAGCACACTACAGCGAAGAAGGTGACACTGGCTACCACAGACTGGTAGAACATCCGTAGCAGCTTGGTGCGCACATTGAAAGATCTGAGCCTCCTCAGGAAGAACAGCCTACTCTGTCCCTTCCTGAAGAGGGTCTCAGTGTTGTCCGACCAGTCCAGTTTATTGTTCAGGTGCACCCCAAGGAACTTACAGGTATCCACCATCTCCACCTCCTCCCCATTTATGAAAACCGGTAATGGGGGGCTCTTTCTGCACCGAAAGTCCACCACCAGCTCCTTGGTTTTCCCGGTTTTGAGCTGAAGGTGGTTCCCGTCACACCATCCCACAAAGTTCTGAACTAGTTCCCTGTACTCCTCCTCCCTATTGTCTGTGATGCATCCAACAATGGAGGAGTCATCAGAGAACTTCTGCAGGTGGCATGTTCGGGAGTTGTAGCAGAAATCCAAGGTGTAGAGGGTGAATAAGAACGGTGAAAGTACAGTCCCCTGGGGTGTGCCGGTGTTGCTTGTCACCGTGTCTGACATAGCAGTGTCGCAACCTGACATACTGCGGCCTGTCCGTGAGGTAGTTCGTAATCCATGCCACCATGTCAGGATCCACCTCCATCACCAGGAGCTTCTCAGCCAGCCGGTCTGGCTGGACGGTGTCGAAAGCACTGGAGAAGTCAAAGAACATGATCCTCACCATGCTCTGTGGCCTCTCCAGGTGTGTATAAGCTCTGTGAAGCAGGTAAATGATGGCATCCTCCACGCCGATGTGGGTCTGGTACGCAAACTGCAGAGGGTCCAGGCAGTCATGCACCATGGGCCTGGGGTGCCCAGAACCAACCTCTCAAAGGTCTTCATGACATGTGACATTAGAGCCACAGGTCTGAAGTCCCTTGGAGCGTTGGGACGACCCTTCTTCGGCACAGGGACTATGCAGGATGTCTTCCATAGTGTTGGCACCTTTTTCAGCCTCAGGGAGAGGCCGAAAAGATGCGTGAACACTCCTGCAAGCTGCTCTGCACAGAACTTGAGCACCCTCAGGCTGATGTCATCGGGTCCTCTGGCCTTGTTTGACCTGATCCTTGTGAACTGTCGTCTCACATGGCTGGTGTTGATGGTTGGGGTTGTTATTGCTGGGGTCCCAGGAATAGTTGGGGGTGTGGTGAGGGGATGACTGTCCTCTGGGCTGGACATTGGTCCAGCCTCCCTGTGAGTGTGGAACGGGAGAGATAGAGAGGGTGGTGCTGGGAGGGGAGGTGCAAGAGCTGCCATGCCCGGGTCTTGTGGTGCAGCAGGGAGATGAGTAGTGCAGGAGGGGGGATGGGGTGTTGATCTGGCCCCAGTTGGTGAGTCAAATCTGTTAAAAAACAGGTTTAACTCGTCGGCCCATTCCTTTGTCCCCTCCTGTGATCCTCCAAGCAGTTTTCATGCCGGTGATGGTTCTCACCCCTGCCCACACCTCTCAGGGGTTGTTCTGCTGCAGCTTCTCCTCTGTTCTGTTTCTGTAGCAGTCTTTAGCCCTCCTCAGTTCCCTCCTCAGCTCTCTTTGTATTTCCCTCTGTGTGTCCTCATTGTCTCCTGCCATGAAGGCTCTCCTCTTCTGGTTCAACAGGACTTTGATGTCTTTGTTGATCCAGGGTTTGCTGTTGGGGAAGCAGCAAACCTTCTTGGTAGGGACAACACTATCCTCACCGAACTTTATATAGTCTGTGACGCATTGAGTGAGAGCCTCAATATCGTCGCTGTAGTCTTTCTGAAACATCCCCCAGTCTGCTGTCCTGTAGCACTCCCTCAGGGCCTCCTCAGCCTCCTCAGACCACTGCTGCACAGTCCTGGTGGTGATGGGCTGTCTCCTCACAAGAGGCTTATATATAGGAGACAGTAGAATCAAGCAGTGGTCTGATTTGCCCAGGGGGGGAGGACTGTTGCACTGTATGCCTCCTTAACATTGGCATACATTAAGTCCAAAGTCTTATCTCCTCTGGTGCTGCAAGTCACAAACTGGGTGAAGTCAGTCAGTGTCTTTGATTTGTTGACATGGTTAAAGTCTCCGTTTACTATAATAAGAGCATTGGGATGTCTAGTCTGCAGGTCTGCGACGGAGGAATGAATGACGTCACAAGCCCGCGCCACCACGGCCGATGGTGGAGTGTAAACAATAACAACAATGGCTGCTGAAAACTCACGGGGCAGACAGTACGGTCTCAGTCCCACCGCTAACAGCTTGACATCAGGCGTGCACGTGATTTCCTTCGTGGTAACATGTCCCGGGTTGCACCATTTGGAGTTAGCAAAGACGACAAGTCCGCCACCCGACTTCTTACCACTCTGTTTGTCTCTGTCTGCCCGAACTACCGTGAAGCCGGCTAGTTCCACTGAGCAGTCTGGTATGTTCCCGTTCAGCCATGTCTCCGTCAGGCACAACACACTGCATTCCCGGTACTCGCGCTGTCCAGTAATGAGGGATGATAGTTCGTCCATCTTGTTGGGCAGTGAGCGTACATTCCCCATGATGACTGAGGGAAGACGGGGCTCCACCTCCTCTCCATCTTCTTGTTCCTCACCATGGCTCCTGCTCTGGTCCCACGCCGCTTTATCCTTAGCTCCCTCGGGATCCCCTTCGAGCACACCGCTGGCCGATCCCGGAGCTGGAGGAGCTCATCCTGTGAGTAGGCGCCAGCCCATTGTTGTTGTTGTTTAGTGGTCGTGGTGATCATCCCGTACATACTTGTTATTGTACAACCGTTTAAGAGCCCTATATATAATGCCTACGTATTTACAAAGCCTAATGCTAAAGTTCTGACTGTACTATGTGGATTAAAAGTTTTTAAAAAAAGGAAATAGGACAAGGGGATCGGGAGCTGCTGTGTCGGGCTGCCACTCGCTGCGGCGCCGGAAGTGGATATCGATAATCTGGAATATAATGTGGAATATTATTTTCTACATAATTTTTTGTTCACTCATTGACTTACAATGAATCAATTCTCACACACAGCCACTGATCTGAAGCGTTCAACGACAGTACAAATGAAGCCCACGTTGTGTATGACGTTGTGTATATCACTTTATCATACACCTTTACACGTTGTGTAAAGGTGTATGATAAAGTGAAAGATCACATTGACGTCATTTGACAACATAGTTCGTTGATTTGTTTAGCCTTCTGAAAAAACATGGGAATAGTGCCACATGGTTTGTGTACTTAAAAGAAGGATACTTTTGATAACTGAAATGTGATAATGTGCTTATTAAGCAATAGTTCTGATAACTTTTTGTGATTATTTTTGTGGTAATTCGCATTTTGTCTTTGAAGGCTTTTTTGTTAAAACCAGAAAGCTCTGTTTAGTTTTGGCTTGGAATAGCCTGTTCATTTGGTTTAGCCTTGCTAAAGGCTTGACATAATCTTCAGAGGAGAAAAATCTGCCTTCAAATGAATTGCACTTCTTTCATGGAGACCAAATCTAGAAAGTATCGGTATCGGTACTCGGTATCGGCAGGTACACAAATAAAAGTATCGGTATCGTATCGGTTTGTAAAAAAGTGGTATCGGTGCATCCCTAATTTATATGTATACTGTAGACAGAGTCCTGTAAAAGTAGCCTATATTGTTTGTTTAATGCCTTCTTAGTCCATGTTGTTCTATCAAAATGATGCTGTTATGCTGCTCCACACAGCTTGTAAATGAACATGCTATGTGCATTTTGGATGTTACCATCTTGTTAAGAGTTTGTGCAAAACAGCTTCTCCTGAGAAGAGAGCATCCTGCATAATACTGCCATAAAATTAAAATACTTTTTGTTTTTGTTTGTTAGTTACTTTGCTTTCCTGAGCCGCTTGTTTTAAACATGGATTGAGGTAGTTTAGGTAGTTAAGAATCGGACTCTTTCTAATCTTAAATGTTTGCAGTAAGACGATGCTATTTGTAAATCTTTGAGGTGTGCATGTGCAAATAAATATCATGATATTGTACTCATTAATCTATCCTTGTATCTTTACCAGTGGTTTAATATAGCCTACAGTAGGACAGTGACAATAATGATTTTGAAGCTTGTACCCGTAGGCTAGCACTTTATTCAATATTGCGCGCACATAAAAAAAAAAAAAAAAGTATTGGGAGTTGGGGGCCTGTGCTCCAGCAAAGCTCTAGGTCTAGAATCGCCCTGCTTCAAACTCAAAAACTTTAACCTGAAAACTCTGGAGAACAAGGCATGAGTGGGGAAACAAAAAAGAGACGATACGAGAAGATACGAACCGGAGAGGGAAGGTAACTGAACAATTAAAGTCCAACAAAAAACAAATGGAGCCGACTGACGAAGAAAACGGCGACCCGCTAGCTAGCAAAGATGGAGGTGAATCTACAGACAAGTTGTTTCAGGAACTGTCAACTATTTCGAACAATATCCGTGACTTCAAAAATGGCATTCAATTAGCCATCTCCGAACTCAAGGGAGATTTAAAGAAAGACTTCAAGGACAAGCTAGCGACGCTGAGGCACGAGCTAAACGAGAAGCTAACTGAAGTGGGGACCAGGCTCCAGGGTCACAACCAGGTGATCACAGATGCCGAGGAGCGCATTTCGGATGTGGAAACAAGCGGCGCTGCAACGAAAGATGCCCTGATGAGCAACGCAGGCTGCGGGAAAAAGTCACCGATTTGGAAAGCCGGTCCAGAAGAAACAACATCTGAGGCTACGGTGTACCGGAGGGCGACTCGATGATCACGTTTACAGAGCTGACTCTCCCTGACGGTATATCTCTGCAGACTCAGCGGGCTCATAGAGCTTTGGCCCAGAAGCTAGGACCTGACGCTACACCTCGGTCCATTGTGATAAACTTTCAGCAGCATGTTGTCAAGGAAACGGTATTGAAATTGGCCTGGTAAAAGAAAATGCATCTCAACAAGAAACCGATTTTCTTTGGCCATGATTATGCATACGAAGTGATGGAAAAACGCAGAGCCGACGGGGGAATTAAAAAAGCGCTGAAAGAAAAGGGCATTCATTTCCAAACTCCTTTTACGAGGATCCGGATCCACTGGAGCACCGGCCCACGGACCTACGAGGACGCACATCCAGCTACACGGGAGCTGCAGGCACGCGGGATGGAGGTGTCCGCTGTCAGACCTGTCCTCCCACTCGCTGTCAGAGAGGACTGTCCTCCAACCTAGAGGAGAGGATACGGAAGGCGTTCCTGTGGCAACAAGCGGCCGACGGAGGAAAACAAAGTGAGACACGAGTGAAAGAAAAGCTTCAGGAGTTTAGAAGATAATCCCATTGAAACCAGCATGGGAGGTGAACTGTTCCTTTTTACTCTCTTTTACTTTAAAATATAATCTGTTGAAATAACCATAAATCATTGACTGAACGGAAAATAGTGTTGGACTTATTAGTGGACATGGAGCACACCAGCTGGTCAGCCACCACACCACTAAGGGGGGCCCCAACCGTCCAGGAGGGATGTTCCCCTCCACCCACCAACAGGGACCATAGAGGGACAAAGGTTCCCCAGCTACAGGAAGTTCTTGCATTTATTATCTTTGTTAGGACGAGGGTAAATGCTTGTTCTTGTTCTATGTTCAAAACAGGGGAGGGTTTTTATTTATGTATTTCTTTACTTCTACAAGGGAAATCTTATTTTGTTGAGGTTATAGCATCATACGTAGATGTAAGTGGGTATGTACAGGGACCAGATAACGAAAGTAGTCTCTCTAAATGTGAATGGGCTTCGTAGCCTAGTGATGCGTCGGTCTCTTAACCCAATCTTAACCCAAACCTTGATTCAACTGGGATAAGAATATCTCGCCCCCAAAGAATAACAAAGAAAATTAATTTACTATTATCAGAAATAGAACTAATTGTTATCTGGAGACACCTAAATCCATCAGTCAAAGACTTTACCTTCTATTCACCCCCACACCAAACATATTCCAGGATTGATTACTTTTTAATATTTGGAACAGACAGTAGCAAAGTACAAGGCTGCCATATTGGAGCAATGGACTTTTCAGATCATTGGCCACTCTATCTATCCCCAAAAATTACCTGTAGGAGGAAGCATACACACTGGAAACTAAATCCTAGTGTACTCAACGACAACAGCACAGAACAGTTTGTGAAAGAAATTAAAGAATATTTGGAGTTTAATGATAAGGAGAGGTTTCTCCATCCATACTCTGGGATGTCTGCAAGGCAGTAATGAGAGGGAGGGTGATTGCAGTGACATCCTTTCTGAAGAAACAAAGAGAAACAAAAATTCATACTCTCCAGACTGAACTCAAAAACCTAGAATCTGAACATAAAGAATCACCAGACCCAATGGTTAAAATAAAAAAGAAAATAAATCAGATTGAAGAGTTATACTCTCAAGAGATTCAAAACAAAATGATATTCACAGAACAAAAATATTACAAAGGGGGCAGTAAATATTCAATACTATTGGCATATAAACTGAGAAAACAACAGGCAGATCAATATACAAGATAAGGGAACCGAAAACCAAGATCATTTATCACCAAATTCAGGAAATTAAAGACTGTTTTAAAGCATATTATGAAAAACTATATTCCCAACCTCAAGTCAATACCGACCAGAAAATGGAGTCACTACTCAAATCCTTAAATCTACCAAAACTTACGGAGGAATAAAATAAATTATTAGCTTCTCAAATTTCAAAAGAAGAAATCTACTCAGCTATCTCAAGACTCAAAGCTAATAAATCCCCAGGCACAGATGGATTCAGAGCAGAGTGGTATAAGAAACTGAAGGAGGTTCTGACACCTATTTTACTAAAAACTTTCAACTGGGTCCTGACAAAAGGGGAAACCCTGACATCATGGAAAGAAGTGATTATATTAGTTAAACCTAAGGGAAGTAAGAACAAATTAGACTGCACAAACTACAGACTAATTAGTGTACTCAATTTGGATGACAAATTATTTGTCATGATCTGTGTCTGTGTTCTATTGTTTTCATTGGTTTGCTCTGTTTCCCCTTGTCATGGTCTGTATCTGTGTTGTCTGGTTTTTCGTTGGTTTGCTCTGTGTTTCCCCTGTGTTCTGTTTCCCTCGGTGATTGCCCCATTGTGTTCACCTGTGTCTTGTTCCCTCACCTGTCTTGGGTTTGTAATTAGTCTTGGTGTATTTAAGTCCTGTCTTCTGTTCAGTCCTTGTCCGAGTCTTGTCGTCGTTCACGTGAGTTGTCGTCTGTCTGTTCCTGTATCTGTGCTTTGGTTACAATTAAAAGAGTCAAAAGTACTCTCGCCTGCCTCGCCTCTCTGCATTTGGGTCCAACCCCTCCGCAACTCCGTGACATTATTTACTTCAATTATCACAAAGAGACTTGAGAAAATTCTACCCCTAAGCATGTCAGACACATGACAATATGAGAAAATCCCTACAAATTATCAGACATATAAATCAAAATAAAATACAGGCCGTGTTGGTTAGTTTAGACACTGAAAAGGCTTTCGACTCGGTCAGATGGAAAATTTTATTTAATACTATGTAGAAATTAGGTTTCAATCAAGTAATTATTAATACATCAAAAGCCCTCTACGATAAACCATCAGCTAAACTAAAAATCAATGAGGAGCTCACAGACTCATTGTTTTCTGGAGAGAGCAACAAGGCTGGGCTGTCCCCTAAGCCCAATCTTATTTGCAATTTTTACTGAACCATTGGCACAGTGGATCAGGCAGAACAACAAAATCACATGGATAAACATGGCAGCAGTTGAACAAAAGCTGGCTCTGTTCGCGGATGATGTGCTTGTTAGCTTTTCAAACCCAACAGAATCTCTGCAGGAGTTGATGTCTATTTTAGATGAATATGGGTCATACTCAGGTTATAAATTAAATAAGGAAAAAACTCAAGTCCTTAGTTTTCATTTTGATCCCCCTCAATATCTCCGCTCCAGATACCATCTAGACTGGGACAACAGTTTTATAACATATTTGGGAATTCTCCTGCCTTTAGACATATAAAAACTAGAAGAAATTAATTATAGCCCCCTTAAAAAAGAAATTATAGTGGATATCAATAGATGGAATATAATCCCTTATTTGAATATCAGTTCTCGTATAGATTCTGTTAAAATGAACATTCTACATAGACTTTTATATCTATTTCACTCAATACCAATAGAGAAACCAGAATTGTATTTTCAAGAGTGGGACAAAATTCTTTCCAGATTTATATGGGATGGGAAGAAGGCAAGAATAAAATACAAAACTTTATAATTACCAAAGGAGAAAGGTGGACTAGCCCTCCCCTGTCTGAGAAATTACTATAGAGCAGCTCAAATTCGGCCATTAGTGGGATGGTGTACTCCAAATTATAGATCAAGATGGAAAGAAATAGAAGTGGCAATGGGAAAGGGACTACCAATTAATCATTTAGTTGGAGATCCCTCATTAACTAGTCATCGCTCGGACCCCAACAACCCATGGATAATTGGCTCTTTGAAAGCACGGGGTGAAATAACTAAAAAATATCAGCTGAGGAGAGGAACTGAAATGTTCAAAAAGGTTCAAGGTTCAAAAGTTGGACAGAAAATTGACTTGCAGCATACTGCACACTCTTAGATCAGGATAAAGTTTTGAGTTTCCAGGACCTAAAAGAAAAATTTGGTCTTCAAAACCAAGATCACTTTAGATATTTACAAATCAGGAATTTTATGAGCAAGAAACTCCTAAAGGATTTTACTTCAGGGAGGGGTGAAATTCTTAATATTTTTCAGAGGGCTTACAATAATGCCACCCTCCAAAAGATAATATCCAAACTATACTCAGCTCTTCAAAATCTTACTAATGATCATACATTAGAAATGAAGGAAAGATGGGAAGCAAAGGGAGGCCTCACAGTCTCACAAGAGGAACGGGAAAGGACCTGCAGACAGCAGTGACCAGCTCCCCCTCTTAGAGCCAGTTCAGCTGGAAAAACGTGAGTCGATCCTTTTGCTCTCCAGCACAGATGACCAACTCTTCCTATCAGCCTGCCTGCTGGAGCCCTGTGGCAACACTGGGGCTGTCCCTCTCTGGCTCCCTCTCACTGTTTTTAAAAGGAAAATGTTTCTAAACTTCAAAGTCCTGTACTTATGTGATCTGGATGGACTTGAATATGCTGTAATAAACCTAGAATGTGAGGTCAGAATTGCGGCGAGAGGAATCGGCTACGATCTCCAGCAGGCAACACACCAAAGTTAGAAACAATAATCTTTATTATAATTCATAGGCAGTTACCAAACATGTCAGACTGGGTCAGGTTCATGAAGTCCTAATCCCCAATGTTGTCAGCCTGGACGATTAACCCCCACCACAGCAAAACAGGCCTTCACACGGCACACCGGGAACACTACAATAAGGCAATATAAAAGTTATTGCACACGCATTAGAGCAAAAGGCTACCCCACCCCCATCGGGCACTGCACACAGTCACAATGCAACGTTACCGGATACACAAGACGCCATCGGACTACACCAGAGTTTAGTTCCTCCTTACCATCCTCCCAACCCAATCATCAATTGGTTAGTTATACTGCTTAGTCTAAAAACAGGGTACACACAATCGCTCACACACACACACACACACACACACACACACAAAGTGAAGGTAAAAACTTAACTCTCCGAAGACACAAGACCCGCCCCCGGGGTCTAGGCTTTGGCGCCGGTAGGCAAAAGGGGAAAGGAAGACGCCAGCCCAGCGCTCGCATGAGGCCTCCGACAGTAGTGGAACCGGAGAACCCCTAGCTGAGAAGCTACACAGCCTAGCCTACACTCCCATTCCCCGGCCTTATCTGCTGTCACCCCACTGAGCTATCTTCACCGCTGGCAGCCCTAAACAGCATGCGAACGGCACCCACCCTCAAACCCTTGAGTGTAGCTCGGCGTTAACAACAAAAGCGTTGCTTCCCAGAACACCCACCTGCCACTGTGCTTGTTATTTTATTCTTTTTCGCCACCCAGTGATCAGGTGCGACCAATTAATTATCGTAACCTGCTCCTTCCTCCCTTAGATCCCTCCCACTCAAGACAGTCCCAACAATACATTCCTACAGCGTCCTTCATTACAATGCAAAGCGGGACAAATACCTTTTGAGAGTGTTGTTAGTGGGGTGCAAAAAGGCTCTGACCAGAAAATGGCTTAAGAAAGACAAACCAACAACAAATGAGTGGATTGATGTAATTTACAATATATATGTTATGGAGAGAATTATTTAAACATTTAAACTAAAGGCCAATTTACACCAGAGCCGTTTTAGAAGCGTTTTTTAGTCGGCCGTCAGACGGCCGACTGCCGCTGGTGATAGAATTCCATTCAAACCAGTGCGCTGATTTACACCGGCAGCGTTTTACGCCCGTCTCACGGCCGACCAAAGCTTAACTTTACGCTTCACTTCTATTTTTAAGCGTTTCTGAAGCGTCTCGTTTGACGTGTACGCCTATTATCTTATTAAATATAGCCAAACAAACGGCGGCGGTGTGAATTGATACGCCAACGTTACGCTCACGTTACGCTTTCGCCTGCGGTGTAAATTCCCAGTAAGAAACCAAACTGATATTTTTGAAGAGAACTGGTCAAAATGGCTCAGCTATGTGTTAACTGTAAGACCTGACTTCATATAGATCTCGAAGATAAGATCAAATCCTCTATTAAGATTATATTTTTAATTATTTCCCTATTTTCGAGCAGCATCCTTATATATTTTTTTTATCTATGATGTGACTATGTTGACTCTGCTGTTTTACTTAATTCATAATCCTCCCCGTCATGTTATCTTTATGTTGATGTTATGTTGTATGTTCTTGTGCCCAACTGGCACATATGTGTAGGCTATGTTACTAAGAAAAAACGAATAAAAAGTAAATTAATTCATATAATAATAACAACAAAGAATGGGCAACAGCTGACCTCTACATGTTTTTTCAAACTAGACGATGAGTTCTTGAAAGCCAATAGTAGGCCTACGTGGTTCTTGAGATAGTACGTGGTTCTTGAGGAGTGTACAATATGGAAACCATTTGGATGAAACGTTGAGTCCCTCAACTTGTGTGGTAGCGCCACCTGGTGGGGGAGATGTGGATGTCGTGACCACGCATATATTCATTTGAAAGATATGAATGAATCCAAAGCTAAATAAAATTTGCATCTATAATAATAATAAACAAGTTCTGATCCAATAGACGCTGCATTGAGTCACTTCTATATTTAGTTCTGCAGGAAAGGGTTCTCGCAGGAAGCGGGACTGCAGCATGGAGCAGACATGCAGCACCGCTATAGCTGCTGTTAAGTCCGTTGAAGTTAAACATTACACACATGGTGTTGATAAATGCTCAAGTCAAGAAGGAAGTGAGGTCTGCAGTTGTCCTCCAGTCCTCGTATAGCTCGGATGTCAGCGCAGAGATCCACCCCACTGCTGCGGCTATGCAGACACCGCCCCGCGGGGGTCCCGCACCTCCTGGCCGGGCCGTGGAGGACCAGGGGCCCCCGGGGGGTCCTTTCCTGCCGGTGAGTGTGGGGCACAGAAACGCAACAAGCTCATGCCGAGATACGACGTGAGGTATTCATGAGCGCTGTTAGAAGATTCACTTCATTGGAGATGCGCTGTTTGATTCGCTCAGCAGTGTCTGACTTGACGGTAAAACGAGACTGAAAAACTTGCAGTGATGCGTCGTATTCTGAGATTATCAACAGTGTCTTTGTTTTGACATATTATTTGTATCTCATATGAACTATAGGCCTGTTATAAACGTAGCATATGAACATACATACATATGAACATATATAAGATGATATTATATAATGAATATTATTGCTGTATAATATTAATGTGGAATGATAATCTATATGACTGTCTGTCCTCCATGTCCCTGTCTGTCCTCCACGTCCCTGTCTGTCCTCCATGTCCCTGTCTGTCCTCCACATCCCCCAGGTCCCTTCACGTGGACAGTCCCCCTACAGTCCCCACCCTGTCTACCAGCTACGTCCACGGCACCTCCTCCACCTCCCTGCTCTCCTCCACCGTGGGCCAGTGTCTGCAGCGGACTGTGGAGCGCTGGCCGGACCGTGAGGCGGTGGTGTTCCAGCAGGACGGAGTCCGCAGAACCTTCGCCCACTTCCAGGAAGATGTAGGTCCTTCATGTTGAGTGTCCGTGACTCATTAAAGACGGTAAAGTCGACTTCAACTGGCCTTCCTGTGGACCGCTCTACCGAGTCCTCATCTGCATCCTGACATTTAGACAAACCTCAAACATGCAAGTGATGAGGAGAAAAACCACGGCTGTATTGATTCATGACAAATATTATATGATGATCCTGCGGCTGACAGGTCATAACCTGTAGTATTGGTCATATAATGTCTGGCGTTATCTCCTCTGGACTTTAGCACTCAGCTCACCTGCCACAAGGCCTCTGGTTAGTCATTAAACAGTGGCTCAACGTGGAAGATAAGCAGCCAGCACCCACATTGTTATATTATTAGCTTCACATTAATACACCATTAGGGATAGATAATGTTACATTGTTATATTATTAGCTTTCTATTAATACACCATTAGAGATGGATAATCCCCTTTAACAAATACAAACTAAAGTTATGTCAAATCAAAGTATGTCTGTGCTATGAAAATGCACCTTGTGTGGACTGCTGGAAGACACGTGAACCTTGTGTGGGACAGGTTGACAGCGCGGCGGCCGGGCTGTTTGCTCTGGGCCTGGAGCGGGGAGACCGCCTGGGGATCTGGGGACCCAACACGTACGAGTGGATCCTGTTCCAGTACGCCACGGCCAAGGCCGGCATCATCATGGTGGGGAAGATGGACCTTCTGTCCTGTTGAAGGAGCCAGCTGGTCGAACTGGAGACCAACGGCTGTGTTGATGATACTGAACTCCTGTTTTAGAACTCGCATCATGTGAAAAGTTCTTTAGAGGCAGAGTCTTCATCACTAGTTAAACCACCTGCACCTCTTTAAGAGTTTAAATCTCAGCATGGCGACGTCTCTCCTGGCTTCACTGGGACGTTCCCAACGTCCTACCAGTGGTCCTCTGGAGGTCCTCTGAGTGACCGCGCCCGCCTCACTGTAAACAGACCTTCAGTCCTCTGAAAGTCCAGACGTGTTGACAGAGGGATGGTGAAGGGTTCTTCAGTGTTGTGGTGTCTTAATGCCACCGCTGGGTCCTTCCACAAGTCAAACTAAACATAGCTTTGCTTGGGGGGTTCTGGAGCAACCCTCACTGCAAGACTCGAGCCATTTAAAGAGCTTCTAATGTTCAGGTAGCAGACATCAGCTCACCCCTCCACCCACCCAGCGCCACAACCAGGGCTCTGTCGGGGTTGGACTGTGACCTGCTGTGTTGTCCATGCGTGCAGGTGTCGGTGAACCCAGCCTATCAGGCCAAGGAGCTGGAGTACACCCTGAGGAAGGTATGTGGGAGTGGTCAGGCCAAAGGCATGTTAATCATGAACATGCAAAGAACTGAAATCATCTAATACCCTAAACCCTACTTACTTCTGTCAAACAATCAGAGACACAAATCCCTGTTGATCCTCTTAATTTGCAGATCCAGTGCAATGCAGTGGTCTGTCCGACCAGGTTCAAAACCCAGGAGTTCTGCCAGATGCTGAGAGAAATCTGCCCAGAGATAAACACAGCCACCTCTGGAAGGATCAAAAGCTCAAGGTGTGAGAGACTTAAACAGCAACGTAAACAACAGCAAAGTGTAAAGAAATCCAACTGACGGCTGGTTCCGGGGTCAGGCTCCCAGACCTCAGGATGGTGATCGTGATGGACAGCAAGCAGCCTGGCATGCTCCACGTGGACGATGTGATGCAGGCTGGAGAAGCTTCGCACCACAGGAAGCTCCAGGACCTGCAGAGCAAGCTGTCCTTCGATGACCCCATCAACATTCAGTTCACCTCGGTAACCCACCACACTCAGGGGGGGGCTCTGTGTGATTCTACATCCACACATACACACAACATCTACACACCGACACACAACATCTACACACATACACACAACATCTACACACATACACACAACATCTACACACCGACACACAACATCTACACACATACACACAACATCTACACACATACACACAACATCTACACACCGACACACAACATCTACACACCGACACACAACATCAACACACCGACACACAACATCTACACACCGACACACAACATCTACACACCGACACACAACATCTACACACCGACACACAACATCTACACACCGACACACAACATCTACACACCGACACACAACATCAACACACCGACACACAACATCAACACACTAAAGGGTTAAGGGGCATTTAGCAGACGCTTTTGTCCAAAGCAACTGACAATCAGTACATGTGTGGGGTTCGTGTACAGTACATGTGGACAGTTGGAGGAGGGGGATCAAGGGGATCGAACCACCGACCCTACGGTTAGTGGGTGACCTGTTCTGTCCACCTGTTCTACCCACGGAGCTACTGCCGCCACACACACTAATACACACTTACACAACATCTACACACTAGAGTTGGGCGGTATCCAAATTTTGATACCGTCAAACCGCCTCCCTATTTTACCATGGTAAAACCACGGTATTACACTAACTAATTAAAAATTATGACGTAAGGCTCAGACAGACAGCATCACCAAACTGTTGACTTGTGCCTTCACCATTCAGAAACTGAATACTGAAACAATAACAACATAACATAATAACAACATATTAACTTTTATTAGAAACAAATAGCAACTTATAAAAAAGTCCAAATGCAACAGCCAAACATAATGAAATTAATATAAACATCCAGAACAGTTTTCGCGCACACAAATCAATTAAATTAAATCGCAGCCCGAACAACTTTAAATAACAACAAAGAGCAGCTTAAAAGCTTAAAATACTTTTGCCAAATATTTTGTCAGTGCATCAGTACAGGTTTTCCAACGGACACTGTCCCTTTTCTACTTTGCTGCTTTAGGCGCCCATTACGGTGGGCTGTGTATAACTGGCGGTGGACCGAGTTGTTGTTAGTCCTGCGTCGGTATCAGCGGGAGGCGTTGTAGGAAGCCCCTCCCTTCTCGTTCGGTCAGAACCTAGAATACTGCCAAGCTTCAGAAGTAGTGTTTGTTCTTTTTGATACCAGGTCACTCAACTTGCCATCTTTCTTCCCGGTCTCTCTCTCCGTCTCTCTCGCCTACGCGCTGTCACGTGACTACAACCTCACATAAGTGCTACTAGACATAGAATCATTTTTAGGCATTAAATAAATTATATTTAATATTTAATCCTTTAATCCTGGCGTTTGCGTCTCATGACACAACACCTGGTGGGGGGGGGGGGGGGGGGGGAGGGTGGTGTCCAAATGAGTGTGAGTGAGAGACCTTCAGCAACATGGCGTTGGCACGGCAAGAGAGGGGGCGGGACTTTCAGCAACATGGGGTTAGCCCGGCAAGAGAGGGGGCGGGACTTTCAGCAACATGGGGTTAGCCCGGCAAGAGAGGGGGCGGGACTTTCAGCAACATGGGGTTAGCGTGGCAAGAGAGGGGGCGGGACTTTCAGCAACATGGGGTTAGCGTGGCAAGAGAGGGGGCCGGACTTTCAGCAACATGGGGTTAGCGTGGCAAGAGAGGGGGCGGGACTTTCAGCAACATGGGGTTAGCGTGGCAAGAGAGGGGGCGGGACTTTCAGCAACATGGGGTTAGTGTGGCAAGAGAGGGGGCGGGACTTTCAGCAACATGGGGTTAGCCCGGCAAGAGAGGGGGCGGGACTTTCAGCAACATGGGGTTAGCGTGGCAAGAGAGGGGGCGGGACTTTCAGCAACATGGGGTTAGTGTGGCAAGAGAGGGGGCGGGACTTTCAGCAACATGGGGTTAGCCTGGCAAGAGAGGGGGCGGGACTTTCAGCAACATGGGGTTAGCGTGGCAAGAGAGGGGGCGGGACTTTCAGCAACATGGGGTTAGTGTGGCAAGAGAGGGGGCGGGACTTTCAGCAACATGGGGTTAGCGTGGCAAGAGAGGGGGCGGGACTTTCAGCAACATGGGGTTAGCGTGGCAAGAGAGGGGGCGGGACTTTCAGCAACATGGGGTTAGCGTGGCAAGAGAGGGGGCGGGACTTTCAGCAACATGGGGTTAGTGTGGCAAGAGAGGGGGCGGGACTTTCAGCAACATGGGGTTAGTGTGGCAAGAGAGGGGGCGGGACTTTCAGCAACATGGGGTTAGTGTGGCAAGAGAGGGGGCGGGACTTTCAGCAACATGGGGTTAGTGTGGCAAGAGAGGGGGCGGGACTTTCAGCAACATGGGGTTAGTGTGGCAAGAGAGGGGGCGGGACTTTCAGCAACATGGGGTTAGTGTGGCAAGAGAGGGGGCGGGACTTTCAGCAACATGGGGTTAGTGTGGCAAGAGAGGGGGAGGGACTTTCAGCAACATGGGGTTAGTGTGGCAAGAGAGGGGGCGGGACTTTCAGCAACATGGGGTTAGTGTGGCAAGAGAGGGGGCGGGACTTTCAGCAACATGGGGTTAGTGTGGCAAGAGAGGGGGCGGGACTTTCAGCAACATGGGGTTAGTGTGGCAAGAGAGGGGGCGGGACTTTCAGCAACATGGGGTTAGTGTGGCAAGAGAGGGGGCGGGACTTTCAGCAACATGGGGTTAGTGTGGCAAGAGAGGGGGCGGGACTTTCAGCAACATGGCGGCGTGGCAAGAGAGGGGGCGGGACTTAGAGTCGAGAGCTCCGCCATGTTGTTGTTGTGTGCTTATTGGTCTCGCTCCGGGGACTGTTAACTGACGCAGCTCAAAGGGACAGTGTTGCAGTAGCTCCTTAGCTTTTTTTATTTTTTTATGACGGTATTGAAACTGATACCGTTGCTATTTTTATGAGCCCGTGGTATACGGTAGTACCGTAATACCGCCCAAGCCTACTACACACTAACACACACAACAGGTGGATATATTCTTGTAAATGTACTTCTATGCCAGATTTCCAGAACTCTGGGAAGCCAATCAGATGTTTGGGGTCCTGTGCCCCCCCAGGCCTCCCCTCAGACACGCCCCTGGCAGGCCTTCATAACCTTAAGATCACCTAAAACGTTGCTTAGCTTTACTCTTGTCGTTTTTCTTCCAGGGCACAACAGGAAACCCAAAAGGAGCCACGCTGAGCCACCATAATATCATCAACAACGCCTTCTTGGTGGGCCAGCGAGTGGGTTACGGCTGGAGGGTGAGCCCATCTCTGTCCCTTCACCTCACTGTGCAGAATGAGCGCCTGCCAACCCCGCTCTCCTGTGTCCGGCCAGCCCCCGGTCCGGGTGTGCCTGCCGGTGCCGCTGTACCACTGCTTTGGCTCGGTGCTGGGCGGGATGTGCGTGGCCACGCACGGCATCACCCTGGTCTTCCCCTCCGCCGGCTTCAGCAGCCCCGCCAACCTGCAGGCCATCCAGGATGAGAAGTACAGCAGGACCTCGGCCACAATGTCATCATTTTATAGCAGCACGCAGCGAGGGTTTCATAATGTACTGGACTGTTTCCCTCAAAAGGTGCAACTTCATGTACGGGACACCGACCATGTTCATCGACCTGCTGGGCCAGCCGGACCTCCGCCAGTATGACCTCTCAGCACTGGAAGCAGGTGGGAGATCTATGGTGGTTCTGCTCTAGAGGTCTACGGTGGTTCTGCTCTAGAGGTCTACGGCGGTTCTGCTCTAGAGGTCTACGTGGTTCTGCTCTAGAGGTCTACGGTGGTTCTGCTCTAGAGGTCTACGATGGTTCTGCTCTAGAGGTCTACGGCGGTTCTGCTGTAGAGGTCTACGGTGGTTCTGCTCTAGAGGTCTACGTGGTTCTGCTCTAGAGGTCTACGGCGGTTCTGCTCTAGAGGTCTACGGCGGTTCTGCTGTAGAGGTCTACGGCGGTTCTGCTCTAGAGGTCTACGGCGGTTCTGCTGTAGAGGTCTACGGCGGTTCTGCTCTAGAGGTCTACGTGGTTCTGCTCTAGAGGTCTACGGCGGTTCTGCTCTAGAGGTCTACGGCGGTTCTGCTCTAGAGGTCTACGGCGGTTCTGCTGTAGAGGTCTACGGCGGTTCTGCTCTAGAGGTCTACGTGGTTCTGCTCTAGAGGTCTACGGTGGTTCTGCTCTAGAGGTCTACGGCGGTTCTGCTCTAGAGGTCTACGGCGGTTCTGCTCTAGAGGTCTACGGCGGTTCTGCTCTAGAGGTCTCAGCTGTGGCCTGCAGGGCTCCAGTCCTGCTGTGATCTCAGCTGCAGTAAAAGCTCCCGGCGTGTTTCTGTGCTCCAGGAATCATGGCCGGGTCTCCGTGTCCTCCAGAGATCATGAGGAAGCTGAAAGCAGAACTGAACATTAATGAAATGATGGTGAGCATGGCTGGTCTTGTGAAGCATACAGAACCATGCGTCTGCCTGTCTGTCCGTCTGAGAACCACTGTTACTTCCCATGATGCAGCAGTAATGTTTACGGTCAGGTATCACATGAGTTTGATGATGCTTCTGTGTTCTTTTTGATGATGTTAACTCAAGGCTCACTTTAATATGCTTGACAACTGACAACATGACTTCAACAATAAAACACCTAAAATGATCAATCAGGCAGGCGCTGCCTGCACTATGACAGATGGAAAGACTTTAGTGAACTTCAGATGTACTTGACATGTGTATGAATGGATATCCTTTGTCCAGATCGCCTACGGCACCACAGAGAACAGCCCTGTCACATTCCTGGGGTTCCCCTCGGACCGAGAAGAACTGAAGATCAACACCATTGGCTGCATCATGGACCACACCGAGGTACTGACGGTGCACCTCCAGCCCTCTGCACCTCCAGCCCTCTGCACCTCCAGCCCTCAGCTTCAGGAGCCTCCAGGTTACCAAGGACCTCTGTGTGTCTTGTGGCAGGCCAAGGTGGTGGACCCCTCCTCAGGAGAGGTGGTGCCTGTGGGGGAGTCTGGGGAGCTGCTCATCAGGGGGTACTGCGTGATGCTGGAGTACTGGGAAGACCCCCAGAAAACAGCCGAGGCCATCTCTCCCAGCCGCTGGTACAAGACCGGGTAGGACCCTGCATCATCTGTTAGTGAGCAGGAGACTTGGTGTCCCGAGAGACGAGGACACTGAGGTAGATGGTGTGCTGATGGACTCTGTCCGTCTATTCAGAGACATCGCCAGTCTGGACAGGTTGGGGTACTGCCGCATAGAGGGACGTATCAAAGACCTGATCATCCGAGGCGGAGAGAACATCTACCCTGCGGAGATAGAACAGTTCCTCCACACGCATCCCAAAGTGCAGGAGGCGCAGGTCAGACACTGGAGGGGGCCGCACCGCGAGACCCCACCTAGACTCTGGAAAAATGCAAGAACATTCACAACCCAAGTGTTAATGATCAACCTGACCTCCATGTAAATCTGTGATTTCAGTGTTTGCGTGTTTAGCGAGTTAGGATTGTGCTCTGGGTGTTGTGACCGCCTCGTTCCCCAGGTGGTGGGGGTGAAAGACGAGAGGCTGGGTGAGCAGGTGTGTGCCTGTATCAAACTGAAGGACGGACAGACGTCCAGTGTGGACGAGATAAGAGACTTCTGCAAGGGGCAGGTACGTGGCACCACGCGGTGTTGGGATGTTCACGGCAAACTACGGGTCTGACAACAACGTTCTCCCCTTAGATCGCTCACTTCAAGATTCCACACTACGTGATGTTTGTGCATGGCTTTCCTTTGACAGTCTCTGGAAAGGTAAGATGCTTCTGTGGCTATTAATAATACAGTGCATGTGTGTGTGTGTGCACGCAAGTCTTGTGAAGGCTGAAACATTCTGTCCTTTTTAAGATCCAGAAGAACAAACTGCGAGAGGAGATGGAGAAGATGCTGCAGATGTGAACCAGGAGGCCTGGGCTTCCAGACCACAGTGGGGAAATCACCAAGTGCTTCTTAAGATGAATGTTCAGAAGAAATATACAGTCCATTAGAATATTCACAACTGATAAGTATTGTAAAAAGTCACTCTGTAGTCATTTCATCACACATCTATCACTCACTATACCGCTTCCACTCCCAGTATATTTGTTACCTCTTTTTTCATACAAATCAATATTGCCTACTTGTACCAATTCAAAGTTTGTTAAACCAAAAATACATTCATGCATCTGTGTGTTCTGAAAACTTTATTTAAACAAATTAGACAAACCATTTGACAAACAAGCCTAGAATACAACATGTGACCACTGTGCAATTGTAAAATTCAGAAGAAATATTTCAAACATGCAATTCAGTAACTTAAATAAATAGGACCAAAATAGCAAAGGTCAGTATATACATCCGTGATAGAGTTTCAGCCCAGACAGCCTGTTAGCTCTCAATATGCAGCCACACCAACAGGTGCACCTGGAACATTTCAGTCTGCTCTCCAACGTGTGGAAATCGTTGCACTTACTTTTGGTAAAGGGTTAGTTTTGGACCTTTTGGATTCTCAGAACATGTGGAAAGCATTGAAACCGAGCTTGGGATGTAAAGTGAAGGCAGCATCCATATCAGACCAAAGAACACACCAGGAGCTTATGGTTGGTCAACATATGAAAGGAGATCAGACACTAAATACATGAAATGTTAAAGCTGAAGCTGAAATATCTCCAAAAGAGAGATGATTAGAAAACCAAAAGCTTGCTGAACATCGCCATCAGTGAGCCAACAGCTGAACAACACAAAGGAACCGCTCCCTGAAATGGCCAACCAGAGAACACTAAGTGAGCAGAGATCTTTGAGTGAGATCACTCCTCATACCATCTCATCCCAGTCAGCATGAAGGCTCCTCCGGGAGAACCTCTGGAGAGCCTTCACTGAACCGTCCAGTCATTTAGACGTGCCGACAAAACGAAGAAGAACAAATCTCAATGCTCACTTAGATATTTTATATATATTTATAAACTCTGAACATCCCTTCATAAATACATTCTTAATAGAAATGAGTTTTAACTGCAATTAAAGTGAAAGTAAGTGACTGTCTGACTGACTCTACTGAGAGGCTCTGTATACAGAGAGGTCACCACTACTGAGAGGCTCTGTATACAGAGAGGTCACCACTACTGAGAGACTCTACAGAGAGGTCACCACTACTGAGAGGCTCTACAGAGAGGTCACCACTACTGAGAGGCTCTACAGAGAGGTCACCACTACTGAGGGGCTCTACAGAGAGGTCACCACTACTGAGAGGCTCTACAGAGAGGTCACCACTACTGAGGGCTCTACAGAGAGGTCACCACTACTGAGAGGCTCTACAGAGAGGTCACCACTACTGAGGGGCTCTACAGAGAGGTCACCACTACTGAGAGACTCTACAGAGAGGTCACCACTACTGAGAGGCTCTACAGAGAGGTCACCACTACTGAGGGGCTCTACAGAGAGGTCACCACTACTGAGAGGCTCTACAGAGAGGTCACCACTACTGAGGGCTCTACAGAGAGGTCACCACTACTGAGAGGCTCTACAGAGAGGTCACCACTACTGAGGGCTCTACAGAGAGGTCACCACTACTGAGAGGCTCTACAGAGAGGTCACCACTACTGAGAGGCTCTGTATACAGAGAGGTCACCACTACTGAGGGCTCTACAGAGAGGTCACCACTACTGAGAGGCTCTGTATACAGAGAGGTCACCACTACTGAGGGCTCTACAGAGAGGTCACCACTACTGAGAGACTCTACAGAGAGGTCACCACTACTGAGAGGCTCTACAGAGAGGTCACCACTACTGAGAGGCTCTACAGAGAGGTCACCACTACTGAGAGGCTCTGTATACAGAGAGGTCACCACTACTGAGAGGCTCTGTATACAGAGAGGTCACCACTACTGAGAGGCTCTACAGAGAGGTCACCACTACTGAGGGGCTCTACAGAGAGGTCACCACTACTGAGAGGCTCTGTATACAGAGAGGTCACCACTACTGAGGGCTCTACAGAGAGGTCACCACTACTGAGAGGCTCTACAGAGAGGTCACCACTACTGAGGGCTCTACAGAGAGGTCACCACTACTGAGGGGCTCTACAGAGAGGTCACCACTACTGAGGGCTCTACAGAGAGGTCACCACTACTGAGAGGCTCTACAGAGAGGTCACCACTACTGAGGGCTCTACAGAGAGGTCACCACTACTGAGGGCTCTACAGAGAGGTCACCACTACTGAGGGCTCTACAGAGAGGTCACCACTACTGAGAGCTTATCACACACTGCAGACCTGCTCACGTAGAGACATAGTAGAGACACAGCTGTGTACCCAAGGTCAAATCAAACCGCGCATCAAAAAGGGTCCACCACAACACTCCTCCACACAAACACACTGTGTGTCCCATCATTGTCCTCCTGCAGGGAGGTGGCAGCCTGTCCAGGGGGCAGACGGGGTCTCACACACTGAGGGGCAGCATGCCAGGGGGGGACACGGCTCTGGAGGGGGCCATGGACGTCAGAGAGTCTAGTCCGTTCACAGTCCTGGTGGAGCCCCATTCAACATACAGGGGGGGAGAAACCATGAACACAAACACACACAACAACAAAACATTAGTTCAGTTCTTCAAGCCTCAATGGAGCTACAGTATTCACTTGTTTGAAGTACACACACCCTCACGCCAGACTTACGTCTTGTCAAAGTAAGTAGTGTGCAGCGAGTGTGGGAACTTGGTGACGTTGCTGTTCAGAAGCCCCCCGTTGCTGGTGGGGTTGTAGTTCTTCCTTGCTGCCTGGTCCTTCGCAAAGTTCCTGCAGGCCGCCAGCTTGGACTCCAGGGCCTGGAGACAGAAACATCAGGGCTGTGAGCCACAGCCTCGGGCCAGCGCCTGTCCTCGGGCCTGTTGAGTACTTGGAGTCCAGCAACGAGGCCCGGGGTGGGCACCCCTCTGGGGACACAAGCCGTACTTACACCCACTTTACGCAGCAAGTCGCCCACAATGTTCAGCGCCGAAATCCGAGCAGAGGGTGTGAGCGAGGTGTTGCCGTTGGTTACTGCTGGAAGAGACGGAGACAGGACTGTTCAAAGCAGACTTCATCTGACTGAGATGGATGGATACTGTATTCATCCTGAGGGAAATGTTGAACTTTGACTTTACAGGAAAAGAGCCAGAGGGGGGAGGCTGACCTTTGGAGCTGATGAAGGGGAGCTCCACACTCTGGCCGACGGGCGTGGCGGGCAGCGAGAGGGAGGCCTGCACGGCACACTCCATCTTGTGGACGTCTGAGGTGGGCGAGCTGGGCGCAGACATCCTGTCTGTGGTGCGCTCTCGCACAGCCAGCTCCTGCCTCAGATCTGCAGAGCATTTTATACTCACTAAACACTCTCATCCAGCGCACGGCCTTCTGGTTTACAGACGTGGCCTTCATAAGCAGGCAAGGCTTTGGACTCTTGCTCAAGGATGCCTACAGGTAAACTGGACCAGGGGGTCTGAATTCCTTAGAGTGACCCACCTCGTGCTTCGTCTTTGAGCCTCTGAACGGAGACCAGCAGGGACTCCTTCTCGTCCAGCTCACTCTCCAGGAAGGCGTTCCTCTCGATGGCCTGGTTGAGACGGCCCTCAAAGTCCTCCAGGGACACGATGGTGGCCCTGAGGAGGTCATTATGTTGCATTACATATTATATCAGTATGAACAAAATAGATATTAGATCATAAATCAAATGTACAACTTGTTGTGTAGTGGAAAACAACACGATATGGCAGGGGTACTTAGAGAGCACCCCTCAAACAGGGACCATAGGGGTGCTCTACACTAGAGCCCTGTGCTGGAGCCCTAGGCCCGAGGGGCCTGTCAGCCCGAGGGCCGGGCTTCGGGCCGACGACCGTATAATTACCTCGGACACGGGCCGGGCACTTTTATTTTTCAATTGAATTAATTTCTTCTTCTTTTTTTAAAACCTGCTAATTAAAGAACTGTGTTGTGTTTAAATGGAAACACTTGAACGCAGCAGCAGCTGCTCTGCCCCGCCTCCCTTCTGTAGTCCTACCTCACTTAAACACATACATACACATCAGATTCACACGACTTCCCGACTCCCACCACAAACATAGAGAACGACATAAAGAAAAAGACTGAAAATGGCAAATTGAAGAGAGTGAACAACACCAAGGGAAAAGCTCCGTTCTGGACTAAGTTTAATCTTATTAAAACCCTTCAAGGTGGGCCAACCGGGTTTGTTCAGTGTGTTGTATGCAAGGTCTGTGGTCTATAACTGCGCCTAAATGAACGAGTTCTCAAGCTGCTGATCGAAACATGAGCCCCTATTTTAACCTGCTCTTTTATGTCCACTTTGATCTGTCAGGAACCATTTGTTTATTCACAGAATAATAGAATTCAGTTTTTTTCTAACTGCAGAGCGTTATCCCATTTTCAGAGCGGCAGATTAAATTTACAAACACACCCAATGAATACAGCGTTCTATCACGCTAAAACATTACGTTACGGACGAACGGGAGGTTAAAAAAAAAGAAAAAAAAGTCGGGCTTGATTCGGGTTCGGGCCTGAGAATTGAAAACCTGTCGGACCGGGTCGGGCTGGGGCTCCGACCCCTCGGGCCAGGGCCGGGCTCGGGCCCAGATAATAGGCCCGTGCAGGGCACTACTCTACACCACTACAGGGAAAGACTCTTAATGGACAGTCAATGAAACCAAAAGTGCAAGAGAGATGGTACATACAAAACATAAATAATCATCAAATAATCAAGATGTAGACATGGATTTGAACACTAAGTTTGGCGCCCTGATCAAAATGTTGAGGAATCTGTTCCAGACTGCGCAGCATAGCTGGAAACAGTGAAGACAGACCATCTAACACACCAGAACATTCCTACACTGAACACATGAAATACAGTTCACTGCGTTCCCTTAAGGCAGCGCCTGCAGGTCCAGGTGGACAGCAGCCCGGGGGTCCGGGGGTCCGGCTCACCTCTTGGCTCGCTCCAGGTCGTCGTTGGCCTGCTCCAGCTCCCTCACATACTTGTGCAGCTGCTCCTTGATGCTGCGAGTCTGGCCCAGCTCGTCCTCCAGAACCGACACCTGCTTGTAGTTCTGGGAGTACTGCTGCTCCACCTTCTCCTGCAGGGCGGAGGGGGGGAGACAAGTTAGGGAGAGGGACAGAGAGAGAGACAGAGGGACAGAGAGACAGTGAGAGAGACACAGAGGAACAGAGAGAGACACACAGGGACAGAGAGAGAGAGACAGAGGGACAGAGAGACAGAGAGAGACACACAGGGACAGAAAGAGAGAGAGACACAGAGAGACACACAGGGACAGAGAGAGAGACACAAAGGAACAGAGAGAGAGAGAGAGAGACACAGAGAGACACACAAGGACAGAGAGATAGTGAGAGAGAGACACAGAGGAACAGAGAGAGACACAGGGACAGAGAGAGGGAGAGACAGAGGGACAGAGAGAGAGACACAGAGAGACACACAATGACAGAGAGACAGTGAGAGAGAGACACAGAGGAACAGAGAGAGACACAGGGACAGAGAGAGAGAGACACACAGAGGAACAGAGAGAGAGACACACACACACACACACAGGAACAGAGAGGGACAGGGAGAGAGAGAGACAGGGAGAGAGAGAGACAGAGAGAGAGAGAGAGACAGGAAGGAATGAGTCCCATAAAAAAAAAAATGAATACAATGTGCAGTAGTGTTTCTGGGGGCTGCACATGACTCTGTAAAGCCCCTGAACCACAGGACACGGGTCCGTATGGCCACTGTCTCACACAGCCCGTTCAGAACCTCAGGGCCTGAGGCCTGGAGGACCATCAGAGACCCTCAGCTGGGGAGCTGTGCTCCAGTCTCACATGCTGCGGCCGTGTGAGAAGACAAAGAGTTTCTATTCTGCCTCATTTTGTTCTTCCTCCACCGGAGGGAAAACAATCACAGTAGCTACTGTGATATTCACGCGAGAACATCAAACTATCAGAAACAGATTTTAAAACGTCAGGATTCATTACAAGATTTATGAAATTGTTCATGATTTTAACTTTCAGAGGCACTTTTTGTGCGCGTGCATGACTCGTACGTTTACATGCAGCAAGAAATTCGAATTTCTGATCGGATCAGATAATGACATGCGTAAGACCGGATCACTTGTCCGAGTAAACATGCCGTTCAGAGAATCGGATTAACAGCCGGAGCATGGGCTGACTCCGGACGCTATGTGGCGCTGCGCATGTGTAGAATGGCACTGCGCGTGCGCAGAATGCAAAATCCGATTCAGATCCGATTGCTGAGTATACATGCCGTTAAAAGTCCGACTATGAACGAATTATCCAGGTGTTGTTATCCGATTTTGAGATGTCCGAAGTAGGTCCGAAGTAGGTGGGATTAAGGTGTTTACATGCACTTAAAAAGTCAGAACGATGTCTTATACGATTAGAAATTCGAATTTCTTGCTGCATGTAAACGTACTGAGTGTGTACTGCATTCTACTGAAGGTTGAGGAGCTTCTCTCTTACTGGACTACTGAAGGTTGAGGAGCTTCTCTCTTACTGGACTACTGAAGGTTGAGGAGCTTCTCTCTTACTGGACTACTGAAGGTTGAGGAGCTTCTCTCTTACTGGACTACTGAAGGTTGAGGAGGTACTGAAGGTTGAGGAGCTTCTCTCTTACTGGACTACTGAAGGTTGAGGAGCTTCTCTCTTACTGGACTACTGAAGGTTGAGGAGCTTCTCTCTTACTGGACTACTGAAGGTTGAGGAGCTTCTCTCTTACTGGACTACTGAAGCATGTCTCCCACACGGCTCACCTTGAGGTTGTCCAATTCGTTCCTCAGCCTCTGGTTCTCAGACTGTAGGTCTCGGAGGCGGTGTTCAGTCTGGCCCAGCTGGGCCTCCAGCTCCGCCTCCAGCTCTCTGCTGCCCTCCTGGAACTCTTGTAGCTCCTCCTGGGCTTCATGGTAGCTGCACACACACACACACACACACACACACACACACACACACACACACACACACACACACACACACACACACACACACACACACACACACACACACACACACACACACACACACACACACACACACACACACACACACACACACACACACACACACACACACACACACACACACACACACACACACACACAAGATGGCAGATCTCAACACAAAGCTGTGGCGCTCTGGAATGTTGTTGCTTTTTGAACAAACCAGTCCGAGTTTTTTAGAAGCAGTTCTGGTTCCATTCATCACCCCGGTCAGAGATAATAAACCCCAGGGACACAATACAGGAGGGGCCATCAAAAGCCATCAATGTTGTGGAGGTATATGTAGGGCTCATTCAGAAGGCTTGCCCTCAGCCTTCAGATCCCTGCCACATGTCCTGGAACCCGCTCTCCAGGGCGCAGTGTGGAGATGGAAGAGGGGAAGACAGCTCTTAGAGAGAGCGCTACAGAACCTGGCAGTAAGATGCTCTAGGGTTGCTGGATTGTTAAGAAGAGGTCAGAGGTGGACAGACCAGGAAGTCTGAAGAAGGGTGGTGGACAGACACTTCTCAAACAGAATTCACCCAATTTCCTTTAGGGAATTAACTAAGTTTGATCTTATCTTATAAGAAGAACAAACCACACCATGAGTAAGGACCACACCCTTTAGTGATCTAATGCATCATCTTTGGCTTCAGGAATGGAAACACCAGCTTGAGTTTCATCAAGCTGATTGAGTTCAGATTGATGAAGATCAGATTGATGAAGATCAGATTGACTTCTCTCCTGGCCCTTTGCGGGGTACGGCCCGGCTGTGGGGTCCAGAGGAACCCGGGTCCCACATACCAGCAGCCAGCTGAGCCTGGCCCATCAGCAGGCTGGACCATGTGACCGCTGGACAGGACACACTGGTCCAGTCTCTCCCACCAGCACCCAGCACACATTTACACACCCCCTGGAGACCCTGGAGGGGGTCCCACAGCCCTGGACCAGCCTGAAACCACAAACCAGTCAGGACATTGTTCACCCCTTCACTAAGCCCACCACAGACATGAAGACTGGGCAACAGCCTCAAGACTGGCTGGCATACTACCAGCAGGTCAGCTCCACCACCATACACCACTCAGTACCAGGACGTCAGCACCAGTACCATACACCACTCAGTACCAGGACGTCAGCACCAGTACCATACACCACTCAGTACCAGGACGTCAGCACCAGTACCATACACCACTCAGTACCAGGACGTCAGCACCAGTACCAGGACGTCAGTACCAGGACGTCAGCACCAGTACCAAACACCACTCAGTACCAGGACGTCAGCACCAGTACCATACACCACTCAGTACCAGGACGTCAGTACCAGGACGTCAGCACCAGTACCATACACCACTCAGTACCAGGACGTCAGCACCAGTACCAGGACGTCAGCACCAGTACCATACACCACTCAGTACCAGGACATCAGCACCAGTACCATACACCACTCAGTACCAGGACGTCAGCACCAGTACCATACACCACTCAGTACCAGGACGTCAGCACCAGTACCATACACCACTCAGTACCAGGACGTCAGTACCAGTACCAGGACGTCAGTACCAGGACGTCAGCACCAGTACCATACACCACTCAGTACCAGGACGTCAGCACCAGTACCAAACACCACTCAGTACCAGGACGTCAGCACCAGTACCATACACCACTCAGTACCAGGACATCAGTACCAGTACCAGGACGTCAGTACCAGGACGTCAGCACCAGTACCATACACCACTCAGTACCAGGACGTCAGCACCAGTACCATACACCACTCAGTACCAGGACGTCAGCACCAGTACCATACACCACTCAGTACCAGGACGTCAGCACCAGTACCATACACCACTCAGTACCAGGACGTTAGTACCAGGACATCAGCACCAGTACCATACACAACTCAGTACCAGGACGTCAGCACCAGTACCATACACCACTCAGTACCAGGACGTCAGCACCAGTACCATACACCACTCAGTACCAGGACGTCAGCACCAGTACCATACACCACTCAGTACCAGGACGTCAGCACCAGAATATAGCTCCAGTAGTAGGCCTGTCTTCCAGTTCCACCTGGGTCTGCTATGCTTCCCACATCTCAGCTCAGGCCCAGAGAACACATGGAACCCTGGAGCCCAGGAGGGCTACAGCAGAACCAACAGCTGGCACAAGGGTTTCAACCAAGAACTGCCCTGATCCTGTACTGTGGGGCTGGGTAGGACTGGGTAAGATAAGATATTCCTTTATTAATCCCCCTTAGGAGAAATTCACAGTGACCAGCAGTACAAGGGGATAGAAGAGTGCAATACAAGACCTGAGTATAGACAATAAACACTAAACAATAAATAGATTTACCTAAATTAAGATAAAATTATGTGCGAGCTCTTAGAATCAGGTCAGATGAAATGAAAACCTATATACATACAGTACATAGTAGTCATCATTGAGATGAACAGTGCAATTGGTAACTAAGTCCTGCTGAGGTGTTGATATAAAAAATAAAAATAGATGTGCAAAATTTGGCAAAATTGGGCAAGTGTGCAAAATAAGACTGGGTAAGGAAGAAGAAGAAGAATTACTCATTTGATCCCGTGAGGGAAATTTGGTCCCTGCATTTAACCCAATCATGAATTAGTGAAACACTCAGAACACAGTGATGGTGAGGCACACAGTGAGGTGAAGCACACACTTAAACCCGACGCAGTGAGCTGCCCGCAACAGCGGCGCTTGGGAGCAGTGAGGGGTTAGGTGCCTTGCTCAAGGGCACTTCAGCCGTTCGCACTGGTCAGGGTTCGAACCGGCCACCCTCCGGTTACAAATCCGAAGCCCTAACCAGTAGGCCGCGGCTGCCCCCTGCGTAGGACTGGGTAGGACTGGGTAAGGCTGCGTAGGACTGGGTAGGACTGGGTAGGACTGGGTAGGCTGCGTAGGACTGGGTAGGACTGGGTAAGGCTGCGTAGGACTGGGTAGGACTGGGTAAGGCTGCGTAGGACTGGGTAAGGCTGCGTAGGACTGGGTAAGACTGGGTAAGGCTGCGTAGGACTGGGTAAGGCTGGGTAAGGCTGGGTAGGACTGGGTAGGACTGGGTAGGCTGCGTAGGACTGGGTAGGACTGGGTAGGACTGGGTAAGGCTGCGTAGGACTGGGTAGGACTGCGTAGGACTGGGTAGGACTGCGTAGGACTGGGTAGGACTGGGTAAGGCTGCGTAGGACTGGGTAAGGCTGCGTAGGACTGGGTAGGACTGGGTAAGGCTGCGTAGGACTGGGTAGGACTGGGTAGGACTGGGTAAGGCTGCGTAGGACTGGGTAGGACTGGGTAAGGCTGCGTAGGACTGGGTAGGACTGGGTAGGACTGCGTAGGACTGGGTAGGACTGGGTAGGACTGGGTAGGACTGGGTAAGACTGGGTAGGACTGGGTAGGACTGCGTAGGCTGCGTAGGACTGGGTAGGACTGCGTAGGACTGGGTAGGACTGGGTAGGCTGCGTAGGACTGGGTAGGACTGCGTAGGACTGGGTAGGACTGGGTAGGACTGCGTAGGACTGCGTAGGACTGGGTAGGACTGGGTAGGACTGGGTAGGACTGCGTAGGACTGGGTAGGACTGCGTAGGACTGGGTAGGACTGGGTAGGACTGGGTAAGGCTGCGTAGGACTGGGTAGGACTGGGTAGGACTGGGTAGGCTGACTCTAGATGTCTGACCACAACAAGTGGTCCCGTTTGAGGGTTTACTGCGACCGGTCCTGTGAAGGGTTCTGTCTCCAGCAGCATCACATGCTGGAGTGATGCTGGTTATGTAACTGTCACACATAATAGCACACACAACTGTTATGTTGTGACATAACTCACACACAGACTTACCTTTTCTTATACTTCAGGGAAAGCGACTTCCAGTAATCGATTTCTTGGTCCTTTGACGTGAACTTGGGGCTCATCTCTGTGTCCATGGCAGGGCCACCTAAAGGAGGCAGAGGAGACATGAGGTCTGGTGACTCACCATCAGTAACATGTGTGAGTAACAGTGAACAACAGAGCATACGCAGCCATACATTCCAGATAAATGAACCATTCAATGACTGCTTCATCCCTCCAGTGTGGAGGACAGGTCTGGGGGGTCTGGGGGGTCTGGGGGGTCTGGGGGGTCTGGGGGGTTTGGGGGGTCTGGGGGGTCTGGGGGGTCTGGGGGGTTTCTGTCCAGCAGCCCTGCAGTCAGGCGGGTGGACGCCCACCACAGCGCCCTCACCCAGGACCCCCAGCCTGCCAGGATCCACACCAGGATCCAAGCTGTCCGGGACAGGACAGGCTCAGGGGGATGAACAAAGGGCCTTTCTTGTGTCTCTAAACACAGCCGTGGACCCTGGAGCAGGGCTCAGCGCACACGGCAACACAAGGATTTGTGGTGGAAAGGGAACATTTGCATTTCAATGTCTAAGGCTGGTTTATGCTTCTACGTAGGGATTGCGTCGTGATCACGCAATGGCCACGCCGTTGCTCGGACGCCGTCATGAGCCCGTGATACTTCTGCGGAGGGATTGCGTGGGGTTTACGTCTCAAACTGCAATTCATTGCCACACCGGCAGAGGGACCTTCTGGTTATTACATACGGATTACTAGCGAGTTAAAAAAAAGTTTACAGAAATGAAGGCAAAAGTTATATATATATATATATATATATATATATATATATATATATATATATATATATATATATGTTGTCGCCAATCAGCCGAAGCATTTATCAAGGCTGTGTTTACACCGTGGCGGTGTTTACGAGTGGAAACCGGAAAACCG
This sequence comes from Urophycis tenuis, assembly GCA_036785325.1. Taxonomy (NCBI): domain Eukaryota; kingdom Metazoa; phylum Chordata; class Actinopteri; order Gadiformes; family Phycidae; genus Urophycis; species Urophycis tenuis. Next base: position 988,285 of record JAXIVH010000021.1, read on the forward strand.
ATCTCCAGCCAATGTAGCTCGCGGACCAATCACAGCCAAAGCCAACGCGTTGGGACGGCGTCGGGACGGCGTCGCCTCGACGCGCGTCTAGGATTTGGGGAGGTGCACGTCGAGGACGTAAAGGGTCCGCCGTGGGTCCGCCGTCCCCCCGCGTTGCGTCGACGCGGAAGTATAAACGAAGCATAACCCAGCCTTAAGCTAGGCTTCCCTACAGACCTGAGAGGAAGATGAACAGAGGTGAGAAACATGTCTGTAGGCTATGAAAAAACATCTGTAGGCCTGACTTACGTCCAAGGCCTGAACAGAACCCTGCCCTGGATGGGCCTTCAGATCCGCTGGCCTGCGGCGCTGTGGGTCAGAGGACAGACACGGGGACCGGGCGGCGGGACAGACAGAAGGCGGTTTGTCCTTTCTGCATTCCTGTCAGATTGGGTGACGGTGCCTCAAGCCCCGACACAGGAACCTCTCGGGCCCGCGGTCCAGCTGGAGGACCACAACATGGCCCGGTGGCCAGAGACACAGACCGCTCAACACTCTGGACCTCTTCAGGGCACTATGTTCTGGTTGGTCCTGAGGTTGAGCAGGACGGCTTGTTTTCTAAATCATTTGAGTCTCCCAGTAAAAGAAAAACAGGCCGTTTCCATGGTGACCCAGACTAGCGTGTCCATCTTTAGTCAGTCATCTACTGACTCGGCCGCCACTAGTGACAGTGCCGTGTTTGTAGAAAACAAGACAGAGGGGTTCAAACCAGTGAGTGGTCCCCTGTGCAGACAGGACCCATGCTGACCAGTACACAACCCTCTGAAGACATGCCACTGGACCACTGACCAGTACACAACCCTCTGAAGACATGCCACTGGACCACTGACCAGCAACACAACCCTCTGAAGACATGCCACTGGACCACTGACCAGCAACACAACCCTCTGAAGACATGCCAGTGGACCACTGACCAGCAACACAACCCTCTGAAGACATGCCACTGGACCACTGACCAGCAACACAACCCTCTGAAGACATGCCACTGGACCACTGACCAGCAACACAACCCTCTGAAGACATGCCACTGGACCACTGACCAGTACACAACCAAGCTGTCCTGCCAGCTGCAGTCCAGATGTTTTGGGGAGGACAGGTCCAAAACCCCTCTACCATCACGTCTCTCTGGAAACCCTTCAGTCCAGACGTGGAACAGGAGGACCATCAGGGTGGTTCCTCATGGTTCCTTTACATAGCCCCGAAGAGAGAGCCTTACTCGAACAGGACTCATACCCCGTCACGTGACACCTCATATGATCCAACATGTAGTCGTGGTCCTAGTGAACAGCAGCTCCAGGACCACCCGCTGACCAGCACTGACCAGCAGACCACTAGCGTCTCCGTGGCCCTCAGTGGGGGACCACTACAGAGCCCACCTGTACGATGACTCCACGTTGTCTCGTGACCCGGGTACATAGTCCAGTCCGAACCCTACAGCTGACGGAACACTTGGCCCCCGTTAGAGGAAGCCTCGACGCCCAGAGTCGGAGCCAGGGTGTGTGTTGTGTGTTGTGTGTGTGTGTGTGTGTGTGTGTGTGTGTGTGTGTGTGTGTGTGTGTGTGTGTGTGTGTGTGTGTGTGTGTGTGTGTGTGTGTGTGTGAGAGGGTCCTACCTGGGCATGTCAGACAGCAGGTCTTGTTCTCACCAACTTGACTTACATCTACCGGAACACATCCAGCACCATCAGGAGAAAACTGTTTCGGAAATTGCCAACGCGTCTCGGAAGCGAGTATATAGCTGCGCGCTGACGTCACCAACGTCACAACGTAATTAACGTCACTGCGTAACGCGTGCGTCAGAACGGGGCGCGACCATAGAACGTTGGAGTAGATCTGCTCAATGCGCCCGGTGGGTTCTGTTGTGCTGATGGAGTCCAGAACCACAAGGGGGCGTTGGAGCCCATGGTTGATGCTGTGTGTCGTTAGGGCAGCAGGTCGTGGTTAGATGTTCACACAGAGCTGTTCTTCACATCCTACCATAAAGAACTACATGCACATTCATGCACTACTGCACTCTTTAAAACACTGTGTAGCTTCCTTAACTTTATTTTATAGTATATTAGGTCCCGCCATCTTGAACTGTGTTGATTGCTATTGTTTATGGTTTATTATTTATTTGTATTGTTTATTGTTTACTGTAAACACCAACCACCAAGTCAGACTCCTTGGATGTCAAACCAACTTAGCAATAAACATCTTTCTGACTCCTGACAAATCCATTCAATATGACATCGCTCCAGATATGAAGTGTGAATATGATTTAGTATTGACATTTACATTTAGCATGACGGGAGGTTGTTTTGTTGTTTGTCTGTGGGGGGTCGGTAGAGGATGGATGTTATGCAGGGTTCAGAACTCTGAACAAGTGCAGTACAATAGGAGGCTGCTGTGTGCGGGGCAGCCTGTGTTGTTTGTGTGTTGGCAGACTGGAAACTATGCAGCCTGAAAGGTGAACCTGCCTGACCGCTTCTACCACTGATCCAATCAGCCAGTCTTCACAGGTGACTTACACTGTTCCCCAGAAACCAGCCTGTCGCGCTCAACATCGAGACGCCCCTACTCAGCGGACACAATAAGACGTGGATGAGGATCCACTGATCATTCTGAGGGTTACTCTGCTCGGCGCATGTAGGACCAGACTCAATGGCATTCTACAAGCACGGGGGTGTGGAGGAACCCAAGGACTCCGAATGTCCGGTGTGTTACGAGAACTTGTCCGGTTCCGAGAGGACCCTGAGCTGTGGACATGTATTCTGTCACGACTGTCTGGTGCGGACGCTGGTCAGCATCACCAGGGACGGAGTCATCCGGGACACGATCATCTGCCCTGTGTGCCGACACCTGACGTTCATCAAGAAACTAAAGGACGCCGTGGGCTCACCGCTGACCAAGCAGGAAGACGAGGCAAAAGGGGAGCAGAGGCTGGAGGTTCCTCTCGCCGCGCCACCGGGATACTTTACGCATTGTCCGGGCGCCCTGGTTCGGTCCACCGGAACGGTGCCGCTGGGCTTCGACTGGAGGCGCAGTTTCAGGCGGATGTGTGCTTTCCGGCGACACGTAGGCCTACTGGTCAGCCCCAACCTGGGGCACAACGCGTCTCAGATCTTCATCATCAGTGAGCAGGGTCGGCCGATGGCGGAGGAGGACGCGCTCAGCGAGGTCTCCACCGTGGTTGTGCAACAGCCGCACGTCCGACGCAGGCGCATGAAGATCTGCACCACAGGTCGCTGGCTGCTGTTCTTGCTGTCCATCTTCACTATTCTAGCACTGGTGGCTGCCACTTTACCTTGGATATTATTGGCATGAGTATTTTGGAGAGTACGATTGGTTTCACGACAGAGCTGTTTTATAGAGTCAAGTGCCAAGGCTGGCTCTGCCTTCCATACACCTACTAATCAGTTGAATTGCATGTTGGATTATGGTGTGATCATCTGACCAACCAAATGTGATGTGATGATAGCAGCACGGACTGCCTGGACACGCCTTGTCTTGTTCTATTTGTAAAAATGTGGAAGGAAGTGGAAGGAATGGGGGGCGAGCCGGGCCGCTGTGTAGAATGACGTACAGCTCATCGCGTGCCTTAAGAAGATGAGACGCTGGTCAGCCTTCACAAGATGTTGATTCTTAGAAGCGTCCCTCCAGACTCCGTGTCGTTTAAACATCAGTTGCTATCACATTTTACTGATCTTTATTAGGCAGAAGCTTTTATTCGAGACTCACCTAACGACTCAGCCCAACGTGCAAAATATTGATGATGGTCGTCAGCTGAGCTCTCTATCCGCCACGCATCAAGGAGCACGCAGCGGCCAGCGGCCAGACAGCAGGTCGCCTGTCAAGTAGATGGAGTTCCACACGCAGCACGCAGGATGTAACCACTCGTCTTCTGTTTCCTCCAGCATTTTTCTTTAAGTTTACTTTGGGACGCTTACGTTTAGGAGTTATTCAAATACTTTTTGGTTAACCTTGTTCACAAGTGATATTCCTTCTCTTTAACCAATAATTGATGTGGCCCATGCCGTCGAACCGCAGGTCAAGATGAGCTGATGATGTAATGAGATACCCAGATGACAGTGATACTGGATTACTACTGATGGGCCCCAGGAGACACTGGCCACTGTTTCCAGCCTGAGCAGGCCTCAGTTTGCAACACTTGACTTCTGACACACACATGTTGAGCTGTCCTAGAAATGGTTTCTCTTGATGTCTACATGTTGAAGACACTGTGGTGGAACAGTCCATGATGTCTACATGTTGAAGACACTGTGGTGGAACAGTCCATGATGTCTACATGTTGAAGACACTGTGGTGGAACAGTCCACGGCAGACAGGTCTCACTGCCTCTCTGGAGTGTACCACTCCTAGTTTCTGGGAGGCATTGCAGTCCCTTCCCGTTGGGCCAGTCCTGCAGGTTTAGGCCCCGCCTCTTTGGCCCAGATGGTCCTGTCATGAGCTTCTGATGAATCCATCCGTCTGATTTATCTGAAGCCAGGGAGAAATGACTTTGGCATTTACATTTATGATTGCAACTATTTAGTCCAGAACAAAAACACATGTGGCCTCATTACCTGAGACTCATGTCTGAGTCATTTTCACCTTCTGTTCATGATCTGAAACTCATAAAAACTACTTACAGTCAACAGTGTTTTTGTTTTTATTAAGTATACAAAATATATACCATTGGATTAATAAAACCACACAGAACAAAGGGCTATCAAAATGTATAGTTTAATATATATATAGATATATATATTTATTTGACATTCTGATGGATTGCGGTCGGCTTGCAGTACACACTGGAGATGCAAAGCGGGAACTGATTTCATTTGTACACTTGGTGTGACAGCAGAGGGAGTTCATATGAGGTCAACATCTACTAGCACTTCTTTATGGTATTGCTCAATTACCCTGGAGTATTATTATAAATATTATTATTATGCATTTTTATTACTAGTCTCTTTCTAAATTGCGTCACTGAATCCCCTCCAATTGCTTTCATCAGACAGCTATCACCAGTGATGTAAAGTACTATCTAGCTCTCCGCATGACATTAGGGATACAAACCAAACACTAGGAGGTTTCCTCCAGTCAGCACTGGTTGTGGGAATAATCCCAGTTTAAAAGATAAGAATCTTAAAATGAAAAAATGAAGCCCTAAACCATTGAGTCTGGGTGCAAACTAGTCTTGGATCATGATGATGTTTCCAGACTCAAAGTGTAGATGAACCTGCTCGAACATGAGGCTAAATGTGTTTCTGTACCACTGTGCCATGGACACCCCTACATAGAGGTGGACCTGGTGAAGGTGCTGGGACTCCACAGCACCCGTACAGGTGGACCTGGTGAAGGTGCTGGGACTCCACAGCACCCGTACAGGTGGACCTGGTGAAGGTGCTGGGACTCCACAGCACCCGTACAGGTGGACCTGGTGAAGGTGCTGGGACTCCACAGCACCTGTACAGGTGGACCTGGTGAAGGTGCTGGGACTCCACAGCACCTGTACAGGTGGACCTGGTGAAGGTGCTGGGACTCCACAGCACCCGTACAGGTGGACCTGGTGAAGGTGCTGGGAGTCCACAGCACCTGTACAGGTGGACCTGGTGAAGGTGCTGGGACTCCACAGCACCTGTACAGGTGGACCTGGTGAAGGTGCTGGGACTCCACAGCACCTGTACAGGTGAGTCTTCATGAAGGGGGTCACCCTGGCTCCCTCCAGCTGTGCAATAAAAACACCAAAGATGAGTGCATGCCTTCGGAGTGTGTGACAATGCTCAGTGCACTACAGTAAAAGTGCCCTGTATGGGTTTGTAATATGTGACCAGCTCTGTCATTAAACACACTCATCCACACTACACTGAACCAACAACTCATCACAAAGGATCTGAGTCACATTCAATCAGAGAGAGAGAGAGAGAGAGAGAGAGAGAGAGAGAGAGAGAGAGAGAGAGAGAGAGAGAGAAGAGAGAGAGAGAGAGAGAGAGATTATACATACTGTTAGGTTTGGATCCAGCAAAAAAAAAAAAGACCTCTTGCATGTCCCTATAGCTCCAAAATAATATGACTAATATTAACAATAATAAAAACAACCATTGCACTTGCAATGGTTGTAATTGTATCACCAGCACTATAACCATGGTAATATCCCCATGGTGTTCAGAAACAGCCCACAACACAGATAGTGGATCACTTAGGAAGAAAAACACCAACTTAAAGTCCTGGAAATCCCAAGTCCCCCCACACATCAAACCAAGACATTGCTTTAAAATAGAAATAATTGCACTTCAATCGACATGATTATTGTCCTCTGACGTTTCAATTACAAAAGCCACAATGCAGCGTGTTCTTTGAGGGATCTGAACTGATATTCACACACTTGAATCCTCACACCCCCGGGTGCTCCCTGCTGTGTGGGGTCCCAGAGAGCCCAGGTGACCTCCCTGTTGACTCTCCCTCACAGAGTCTCCAGCCAACCCCCCCCCCCCCCCCCCCCCCGCGCCCCCCTCACGCCCCTTCACAAGGAACCTCTGCAGGAACGCTCATCCTCAGACGCATTGATGGCCATGGATTTCAAATGTCGATGAAATTTAGAATTCATAAACTTGTACTTTTACATTGCAACCGCCCACCCATCACACACACACACGCATGTGAGAGGTCATTCCAAGTTGAGGAGGAGGAACGGGGAGCGGGACTCCTGCATGAGGAGACGAGGAGCACACTGGAGGTCAGGACTCCTGTATGAGGAGACGAGGAGCACACTGGAGGACTCCTGTCTCTCTGCTGCAGCATCAGGGACAGCTTGTTCTATCAGCCAAGCGTTTCACAGCACGCCTGTCAACTGTGTGCAGGGACAAAAATACCACTTTTTTTTTCTACACGATAAATATAAGCACATATATTATTATGTATATTCAAGATTTGCCTTTTACATATAATTTTCCTCTCAGGTTTATATACATCAAATGTATGTACAGTGTTTGAATTTTCGTGATGTATTTACACTCCGAGTCAAAGCACTTATGATCATGGTAAGAGACTCCTAGAAACCCAAAGGCAGTGTATCAGGATTACAAACCACAAGCCTGTGATCACGCATCACCCAACAAACATAGCAAACACCAGAGTGGCTCACAACCCCATCAGGCTGGCTTTCTAACGTCTACAGGCCCAAAAATACATCTCTGCCATTCTGAGAGGTTTTCTGCTCCTCAGGAGAAGGATTTCAATTAGGTTAAAGGTCACGGAGGTCCTCATGCAAAATACCATGTAAGTGCCTCAGTTATAAACAGGTCTACAAACTGGTTTATTATTCTGACATATTCTTTTTGTACAAGTCGACATCGCTGTCCTGTGCTGTTGAACGTGTGTGTGCGGTTGTGTTCACCCTGACTCTACATAAAGACAGGGTCAGTGGACCACCCAAGCCCCCCAGAGCAAAGCGGAGCACTCTGACAGCGCGCCTCATTATGGGATGGCGTTTGAATTCCGTTTCCCCTAACGACCACGATACCCTGTACTATGGAATATAATGTACGAGTCTCTCATGCACTCTCTTCTCGTGCACACACCGCCCCAAGCCCCGCCCCCGCCGACCGATCTCCCAAAGCATGGGTTGTGTTTGATTTACAGGAAGGCAAAAACAATGTAAAAAAACCCACAGAAACACAAAGCGCTGCTCCCAAAGGATTCTGAGCGCCAAGCAGAAAACAAAGTCAACCACTCAGCAAACCAGCAGCAGGTGAGGGAGGCGTGTTGTCCGCTCTCCTCCTCTCAGGAAGGCAGCTGTTCCTCCACTATGGCATTCTGCTGTGTTTGTGAAGTCTCGTTAGCATACTAGCTAGCATCGTCCCAGACGGGGTTCTGTTGCCTGTAGCGGAGGAGGGTGTAGAGGAAGGGGTCTGGGTTCTGCTGGGCCCTGGACCGGGCCGAAATGGGGCTCTCCTTCAGGCTCGGAGAACAAAGACGCCATCAGATTACTGAATGTGTGTGTGTGTGTGAGCGTGCACGCGTGTGTGAGCATGTGTGTGTGTGTGTGCAGTATATTAGCCTCAAATGGGTGGTAAGTCAGGTGAGGCCTTTTTGCGATCAAAAGGTCAAAGGTCATAGGGTGGTGCTCTGGGGCTCGTCCTCAGCCAGAGGGTCTCGCTCCGGAGGGTCTGCCACGTAGCCCATGAACCTCCTGCAGGGGGCGCCACTGAACTCGTCGATGAGGCTGTCCAGGTTGACATTGATGGGAGGGATTTCATAACTGAAGATATCTGATGGTGAGTATGGTGGAGACGTGGAGGTGTGAGGGTGGGTGGAGCAGAATGGCGGTGGTGTGTTATGGGCAAGGAGAGGAGCAGGAGGAGGAGAAGGAGGAGCAGGAGGAGCAGCAGGAGTAGAAGGAGAGAAGGTCGATGACAATGGTAATGTGGTGTCAAAAACAGAAAAAAGAGCAGAAATTAAATTTAGTCTTTTTTTAAACTTGATCTGGTGGTGGAGAATGCTGTCGGGCGTGTTGTGAAACCTGTGTAACTTAAAACAGACTTTATCTTAGGGATGTGGTACGTTGATTAAATCTACCTCTGTGGCTCTGGAGTTGTTTCTGTTCTGTCTTTGTGGTTTGTGAACATATAAAACGATTCATTCATAAATTTTTGCGGTTAAATGCGACCACGACTCAAAATGAAAGCACAATCACACATTACTGTACACACACTAACACAAAGAACGGCACAATAAACCAACACAGAGGCAACAAGACATGTGCATGTGTGGTGTGTGTGTGTGTGTGTGTGAGTGTGTGTGTGTGTGTGTGTGAGTGTGTGTGTGTGTGTCTGAGTGTGTGTGTGTGTGTGTGTGTGTGTGTGTGTGTGTGTGTGTGTGTGTGTGTGTGTGAGTGAATGTGTCTGTGTGTGTGTGTGTGTGTGTGTGTGTGTGTGTGTGTGTGTGGTTGTGTGTGTGTGTGTGTGTCTGTGTGTGTGAATGAGTATGAGTGTGTGAGTGTGAGTGAGTGAGTGAGTGAGTGTGTGTGTGAGTGAGTGTGAGTGTGTGAGTGAGTGAGTGTGTGTGTGTGTGTGTGTATGTGGCACCAAAATACACTGAGGTGGACTTGATGTTACGATGAAGATCTTTTGAAAACAGTCTGTCTGATGTAACATAAATACAGTTATGATACATAGTTACATACGAGTAGACTATGTAACTATGTAACATAACTGTAGTTATGTTACATAAAAGAAGACTATGTAACTATGTAACATAACTGTAGTTATGTAACTATGTAACTAAGAGTAGATTATGTAACTATGTAACTAAGAGTAGATAATGTAACTATGTAACTAAGAGTAGATAATGTAACTATGTAACATAAGTGCACTTGGTTCAGCAAATCCAAGCAGAGATCAACATGGCTCCACCTGTGCGGGATGGGATGGAGCAGAGTGCGGGGTCAGAGGTGGAGCAGCAGGGTTTGTAGGAAGCGGATGGACCTGGTGGGGGGGGGACTTGAGAGTTACCTGTACCCCCCCACCACCACCCCTGTAGTTGGTAAGGGGGGCGTAGCTCTGTCTGGTGAATGGGCGCAGAAAGAAAGATCCCTGGGTAGCGATGTGAGCAGCGTGGTGCACTCTGGGAGATCCTTGAGCCATGCATTCAATTAACATTAGGATAATCAAAGACACACCCCCCGGGGTGAGGGCGTGTCCAGTCTAACCCCTCCAGCTGGAGGAGCAGCCGGTCCTGGAGCAGAACCAGCCGGGGCGGAGGCTGCAGGACACCCAGAGGCACCCACAGCTGGAGGCTGGGCGGTGAGATGGGAGCGCACGGCGGGGGGGCGGGGAGTATGGGGGTGGTCTTACCCTAAAGGTCCCCCTCACACTTAGCCCACACTGAGTCCCTGGCCTCACACTGCTGCAAAGTACACAGTAGTAGCAACAAGAGGGGAACAAGAGAAGGATCAATAGGACAGCCTGGTCGCTGTGGATCACGTGACACCTCATCAGAACAACATGGTGGATCACGTGACACCTCATCAGAACAACATGGTGGATCACGTGACACCTCTTCAGAACAACATGGTGGATCACGTGACACCTCTTCAGAACAACATGGATCACAAGGGCCATCTCTCCACATGGCTCAGTGTGGGGAGGGAGGGGGCGAGAGAGAGAGAGAGAGACAGAGGGAGGGAGGGAGAGACAGTGATACAATGAGAGAGAGAGAGAGAGAGAGAGAGAGAGAGAGAGAGAGAGAGAGAGGGAGAGGGAGGGAGAGAGAGAGAGAGAGAGAGAGAGAGAGAGAGGAGAGAGAGAGAGAGAAAGAGAGAGAGAGAGAGAGAGAGAGAGAGAGAGAGAGAGAGGAGAGAGAGAGAGAGAGAGAGAGAGAGAGAGAGAGAGAGAGAGAGAGAGAGAGAGAGAGAGAGAGAGAGAGAGAGAGAGAGAGAGAGAGAGAAGAGAGAGAGAGAGAGAGAGAGGAGAGAGAGAGAGAGAGGAGAGAGAGGGAGGGGAGGGAGAGAGGGAGGGAGGGAGAGAGAGAGAGAGAGAAAGAGAGAGAGAGGAGAGAGAGAGAGAGAGAGAGAAAAGCAGTAAGCCTGGAGCTCTACATCGGCCGAGCGAGGGGTCTGTCACAGAGAAACGGAGCACAGGATGATACTAATGGGTCGTCTGAACAAGCAGCCGCTATGCTCCTCTGATGTTTCTTCCTCCTGGGAAACATCATCACATAACACAAGCGATGGGATCTGTGGCGGTCAGCCTCCTTATGTTCTTACATTCGCTAGCTCTCAGGCAGCAGGGTCTAAAAGGCAACTCTTCAGTCAGTCAGGGAGGCTTTGTGTCTCTAAAGGTGTGCATGTGTTGATCTATGTTTGTGTGTGTTAGTGTCCATCTACAGCAGCACAGAGAGAAGGTTCTGGACCTCCTCCCAGGAGGTCTACACCAGGCCCGCGTCCCCGTTGGGCAGGGCCACCGCCAGTCTGAGGGAGGGCCGCAGGGGTGGGGCCTGGGAGGGCGGCGGGGGGGGTCCCCGGGGTGGGGGGCAGCTGGTGCTGCTGCTGCTGGTGCTGCTGCTGGTGCTGCTGCTGGTGGTGGGGGTGTTTACCTGTGGACATGCTCTCCCCGGGAGACAGGCCCTCCAGGACCCCCTGGGGCTCAGGGTCCGGCGGGGGGGGCGCCGGGCGGCTGTGGCGGGGGCAGGCTGGGCCTCTGCCGGGGCTTGCTGTGGCCGGGGCCGGGGCTTGGTGAGGGTGCCGGCCAGGGAGGGCGGGGAGGACAGGGAGTAGGACCCGGGGCCCGGGGGGGGCTGGCCCGGGGGGGGCTGGCCCGGGGAGCCCGCCGGCGCCATCATGGGTCCCGGGGGGCAGGCGGGTCCGTAAGGCGAGGGGGTGCTGGGAGGGCTGGGAGACAGGCTGACGGGGGAGGGCTGCCCGGGGGACCGCTCCACTCCCCCCACGCCCGGCGGGCCGTAGGGGACCTTTGGCGGGCACCGGTGGCAGCTTCTTGGACCCTGTGATCACATGACGCAGGGCGGGCGGCCTCAACACAGAGCTACCACACGCTTCCTCACACTGCCGCCATCTTGGTTCACCTAGCGGACAGCTAGGTGAACCAAGATGGCCGTTTGATGAATAAGGATCAGCTTACTTCAAAAGCAGTCAAATGTTTGTGGGTTCCTTTCCTTTGTGATGTGAAATGTGACAGAAGAAGTGAGGGGAGGAGAGTGACTGACCTTTACGTAGGATGTGAGGGCTGTGGTCTGTGGAGTGGGGCGACTGGCTGCGGGGGACGCTGGGCGCGGCCACCTGGATGCCCCTGTGGCCGATGACAGGGGACAGCTCTTTGCCCTTCAGAGTGCTGTGGTGAAGCAGAGGACAGAGGTGTGTTAGTCTGGGGTCTGTGTGTGTGTGTGAGTCTGTGTGTGTGTGTGTGTGTGTGTGTGAGCGTGTGTGTGTGTGTGTGTGTGAGTCTGTGTGTGTGTGTGTGTGTGTGTGTGTGTGTGTGTGAGTCTGAGTGTGTGTGTGTGTGTGTGTGAGTCTGAGTGTGTGTCTGTGTGTGTGAGTCTGTGAGTCTCTGTGTGTGTGTGTGTGAGTCTGTGAGTCTCTGTGTGTGTGTGTGTGAGTCGGTGTCTGTGTGTCTGTAAACAATGAAGGTATTGCATTCCCACACAAATTTTACACGCTATTTTATTCCCCCACAAATATTTTTTTGCCCTCCCTCCCCCAAGTATCATCATCATCATCATCATCATCATCATCATCATAACCAGCTTCATCAGGGTCATACTGGTCGTGAATATCTTCATCATCACCGTTGATCTGTGATTGAAGACCGTGAGAGACTTTCTCTTCTAATACATAACATGTTATAAATATATAAAGGATTATCTTATCTTATCTTATAAACTGCTGCAGACCTTCGTCATCGTCATCCCAATAGGACACACACACACACACACACACACACACAACAGCAGTAATAAGGAGGTGTTGTAACCCAGGCTTGTTTTCCACACGCTGCGGCCGATAGCCTACAGCAGACAGGTGTAGACCTACAACATACACCGCCCCCCCGACCAAGAGGAGGAGACCAGACCAGGAGAGGAGAGGAGGAGAGGAGAGAGGAGAGGAGACAAGATAAGGAAAGGAAGAGAGGAGAGGAGAGCCATGTGTTTGCTTTATAAATACTGGCATTTACTGGTTCAGGCTGTGTGTGTGTGTGTGTGTGTGTGTGTGTGTGTGTGTGTGTGTGTGTGTGTGTGTGAGTGTGTGTGTGAATGCGTGTGTGCGTGTGTGTGTGTGTATGTGTGTGTGTGTGTGTGTGTGATATGACTTCTGTCAGGTATGTGAATGGCATATGCCTCAAGTGCCGGTCGGGCCTGGGGAACAGAGCGGTCCACTTGAGAGAGATGTAATGACAGCAGAACATTCACTGTGTTGAGATGACATCACTGCTGAACTGTTAAGGGGTGCCTCTATGGCGTGTCACTGTCTCTATGGGGTGTCACTGTCTCTATGGGGTGTCACTGTCTCTATGGGGTGTCACTGTCTCTCTGGGGTGTCACTGCCTCTATGGAGGGTCACTGTCTCTCTGGGGTGTCACTGCCTCTCTGGGGTGTCACTGTCTCTATGGGGTGTCACTGTCTCTCTGGGGTGTCACTGTCTCTCTGGGTTGTCACTGCCTCTATGGGGTGTCACTGCCTCTATGGGGTGTCACTGCCTCTATGGGGTGTCACTGTCTCTCTGGGGTGTCACTGCCTCTATGGGGTGTCACTGCCTCTCTGGGGTGTCACTGTCTCTCTGGGGTGTCACTGCCTCTCTGTCTCTCTGTGGTGTCACTGTCTCTCTGGGGGGGTCACTGTCTCTCTGGGGTGTCACTGCCTCTCTGGGGGGTCACTGCCTCTCTGGGGTGTCACTGTCTCTCTGGGGGGTCACTGCCTCTCTGGGGGGTCACTGCCTCTCTGGGGTGTCACTGTCTCTCTGGGGGGTCACTGCCTCTCTGGGGTGTCACTGTCTCTGTGGGGTGTCACTGTCTCTCTGGGGGTTCACTGCCTCTTTGGGGTGTCACTGCCTCTATGGGGTGTCACTGTCTCTCTGGGGTGTCACTGCCTCTATGGGGTGTCACTGCCTCTATGGGGGGTCACTGCCTCTCTGGGGTGTCTCTGTCTCTCTGGGGGGTCACTGTCTCTCTGGGGGGTCACTGCCTCTCTGTCTCTCTGGGGGGTCACTGTCTCTCTGAGGTGTCACTGCCTCTATGGGGTGTCACTGTCTCTCTGGGGTGTCACTGCCTCTATGGGGTGTCACTGTCTCTCTGGGGTGTCACTGTCTCTCTGGGGTGTCACTGCCTCTCTGGGGTGTCACTGCCTCTATGGGGTGTCACTGTCTCTCTGGGGTGTCACTGTCTCTGTGGGGTGTCACTGTCTCTCTGGGGGTTCACTGCCTCTTTGGGGTGTCACTGCCTCTATGGGGTGTCACTGTCTCTCTGGGGTGTCACTGTCTCTCTGGGGTGTCACTGCCTCTATGGGGTGTCACTGCCTCTATGGGGTGTCACTGCCTCTCTGGGGTGTCACTGCCTCTCTTGGGTGTCACTGTCTCTCTGGGGTGTCACTGCCTCTCTGTCTCTCTGTGGTGTCACTGTCTCTCTGGGGTGTCACTGCCTCTCTGTCTCTCTGTGGTGTCACTGTCTCTCTGGGGTGTCACTGTCTCTCAGTGGTGTCACTGTCTCTCTGGGGTGTCACTGTCTCTCTGGGGGGTCACTGCCTCTCTGGGGTGTCACTGTCTCTCTGGGGTTTCACTGCCTCTCTGGGGGGTCACTGCCTCTCTGGGGTGTCACTGCCTCTCTGGGGTGTCACTGTCTCTCTGGGGTGTCACTGCCTCTCTGGGGTGTCACTGTCTCTCTGGGGTGTCACTGCCTCTCTGCCTCTCTGGGGTGTCACTGCCTCTCTGGGGGGTCACTGCCTCTCTGGGGTGTCACTGCCTCTCTGCCTCATTGGGGTGTCACTGCCTCTATGGGGTGTCACTGTCTCTCTGGGGTTTCACTGCCTCTCTGCCTCTCTGGGGTGTCACTGCCTCTCTGGGGTGTCACTGCCTCTCTGCCTCTCTGGGGTGTCTCTGTCGATCCCCTCCTCCAACTGTCCACATGTCGAACCCCACAAATGTAGTGACTTAGTCGCTTTGAAGAAAAGCCTGTGCTAAATGGCCAACATGTCAACGTTCCCTCCTCACTGGAGGGTATCTCATAGGGCTCCCTGCTGTGTTCACACCCAGAGGGCAGCAACCTCCTCCAGAGACCAGCAGGCCCTGGCCGAGTGCTAGACTATCCTGACACTTTGAGGAGCAGGAGGAGGAGGAGCAGGAGGAAGAGCAGGAGGAGCAGGAGGAGCAGGAGGAAGAGGAGCAGGAGGAGGAGGAGGAGCAGGAGGAGAATAGAACAGCAGGGAGCCCAGTAAGCCGGCCCACAGTCCTCAGCGTTACCTCGTCAGCCGGGCGCCTCTCTCTCGACCACAGGGGCAGGCGGCCCAGGGCGGGGGGGGGGGGAGCGGACGAGGGGAGGCTAGGGGGGAGGCTCCCCGGGGAGGCCTCGTGGCGGGGAGGGGGCTTCCCATAGAGCGGCGAGGGGCCGGCGTCGGGCGGCAGAGAGGCGTGCGAGACGTCCAGCGGCGCCCCCCCAGGCTTGGAGGGGAAGTGCAGGCAGCTGGGCTTGGG
>JAXIVH010000021.1:1008500-1016000 GCA_036785325.1 Urophycis tenuis
TGCCATGTTGGAACCTTTCTATACATTTATCCCCTCACACACTGCACAGAGATGCCATGTTGGAACCTTTCTATACATTTACCCCCTCACACACTGCACAGAGACGCCATCTTGGAACCTTTCTATTCATTTACCCCCTCACACACTGCACAGAGACGCCATGTTGGAACCTTTCTATACATTTACCCCCTCACACACTGCACAGAGATGCCATGTTGGAACCTTTCTATACATTTACCCCCTCACACACTGCACAGAGACGCCATGTTGGAACCTTTCTATACATTCATGGTATTTTTAAAGCTCTATCTTCGTACAGTCTGAGAGACGTCTGGCTCCAAGCAGCAACAGGCTGATGGTACCTGTTGGAGGTCAGGCTGGCTTCAGCCCCATGGAGACAAGGGTCTGGGGCACAGTTCAGTAGACTTGATGGAAACAGAGGACCAGGATTGGGCATCAAACCCAGAATGGTTTGGATTGGAATGGAACACCCTCACCTCCACGCCTGAAAACTACTCCTTCTAAACACTAATCAATAAATACAGTAACCTTTCTTCAGCTCCTCCTGTACTCCTAAGCAGCCCTAGAGGAGGGCCCCTCTTCTGGGATTTTCCTTGACCTTTCGAGGACTCAGACTCAAAATGTCCCGTGAAGCTGTGTGAGTCTGTAGCCGTGTTTCAGGGCATCAATCAAGTGGAAACAACGTCTCAGTCTTAAGTTTCACGTCTCAAAAACAAGCATTGCACATTTCTGAAACAAGACATTGCTGAATGGTGTACAATAATCGAATACCATTTCAAGAGCACCTGTCACTCTCCTGCCCCGCCTCACCTCCAGGGAAGAACCAGTCAGCGTGCTGGATGATGGGCTCGATGATGCCGACGATCTGCAGGGACACCGTGGTCATCATCTCCGTGATGTTCCTACCGGGAGAGAGGGCCATTGTTTGAACTACATTTCCCATGATGCTCTAGCAACTCACAAAGTCCCCGTGCGGTGAACATCAGAGATAGCCAGCAGCGGCACGTACGCGTCGGTGTGCGTCCACAGCAGGTTGGGCCCCAGGACGATGGCCATGTTGCCAGGGGTCATCTTGTTAGCATCCTGGTACTCAGTCAGCTTGGACAGGAATTTGATCAGGTATCTAAAAGTGAAAAGGATTTGAAATGTTATCTCAAAGTCACAAGTGTTTCATTATCAAATGTCCAGCAGAACATAGACATTGCATTTTTTTTTTTTTTTTAATATTATACCAACTATTAAATAAAAAAGAATTAATCCAGATACACAACCTGATACACAAACAAACCAGATAACACACAAATTAAAACCTCCACCTGCAGCCTGCAGTCGGCCATGTTCTGACTGCTTCTCTGGGGAAGGGCCATGCAGGCCATGCAGATGCCAGCCAGGGTGGCTGAATGACTACCAACAGGTTGGGTCATTCAGCCACACTGGAGCTGAATGACCCAAGAACGGGGTCAGAGGAGCCCCCTTCTTATCTCTGAGTTCTTCTTGTGGGCTGACAGCAGCGCTGAGGAGCAGCAGAGAAAGGCCAACAGACCTGAAGTTGTTCAGGTTGTCTGTGGGGAGCTTCTCGCACGCCCCGAGTAAACCCTGGAGTCTCTTCTCCATATCCTGAATGCTGAGAGGAAAACACAGGAGAAGACGTCTTCAACAGTACTGTCAGTAAAACATCTCTTAGAAATACAATAATAAAATAATAAAACATGAAGTTATGCTCTCTTGTCTCCAGCCTGGTCAGCAGGCTGTCCTCATGTGTCTCACCCCCTCTGACATGGAGCCCCCTGCACACTTACTTTGAAGCCTGAATCCATTCCTCATAAAGCTCTGTGGTCATCAGGGGCTCTGGGAGCTCCCGGAGGTAGGACTTCAGCGCCCCTGAGGAGGACGACCAGAGAACTTAGTCAGGAGAAGACCCGGTCGGTTCTTCAGTAATGTTGTGTTAAAACAGAGCGCTGGAGAGCAGAGCTGCTCTGTTATGTTATGTGATGTTATGCTCAGTAGTCGAGTGAAATTATCGCATCGTAACCAAGACACTAACACTAAATTGGGATATCGACATGAAATCTATTTCTCATCCTTTGGCTCTATATTGAGAACAGAGCAGATGGGAAAACCCCCACTGGCATGTTCAAGCAGGGCTCAACCAATGAGCTGTCAGAACACACTGGAGGAGGAGCAGAGGTTGTTGTCATGGCGATGAGGGTCTGCACACGTGTGGTTATGGGAGTGATTGTGTGTGGGTTGTGTGCATTCATATGTGCATGTGTGTGCACGTGTGTGTGGTGTGTAGGTGGTGTGGGTGGGTTGTGTGTGTGTGTGTATGTGTGTGTGTGTGTATGTGTATGTGTGTGTATGTGCATGTGTGTGCACGTGTGTGTGGTGTGTATGGGGTGTGTGGGTTGTGTGTGTGTGTGTATGTGTGTGTGTGTGTGTGTATGTGTGTGTGTGTGTGTGTGTGTGTGTGTGTTTCACCTGCGATGGCGTGAGGGTCCACAGAGTACTCCTGCACATCCAGAACTCCGCAGTCCAGAGACGCTTTCAGCTTCTTGAGCTTGGAGGCCGACGGTGCCACCCTGAACAAACCCTACACACACACACACACACACGCACGCACGCACGCACGCACGAACACACACACGCACACACGCACGCACGCACGCATGCACACACACACACACACACACACAGACACACACGCACACACACGCACACACACACACACACACACACAGACACACACACACACACACACACACACACACGCACGCACGCACGCACGAACACACACACACAGACACACACGCACACACGCACGCACACACACACACACACACGCACACACGCACGCATGCACACACACACGCACACATGCACGCACACACGAACACACACACGCACACACGAACACACGCACGCACGAACACGCACACACACACGCACACACAAAGTCTTTCTAAATACAGTAATAAATAATACATGTGCTCTACATGTTAATATATTATATAGAGCTTACTGTGTGCCTTAGTGTTTAACAGCCTTTTGGTGAGATCCCTGTATGTACTTACCTGTATGTTAAGTGTATGTTACGAGTATGTTAGGTGTATGTTACTAGTATGTTAGGTGTATGTTACGTGTATGCTAGGTGTATGTTACTTGTATGTTAGGTGTAGTTAGTTACATGTATGTTACGTGTATGCTAGGTGTATGTTACGTGTATGCTAGGTGTATGTTACTTGTATGTTAGGTGTAGTTACATGTATTTTAGCTGTATGTTACTAGTATGTTAGGTGTATGTTACGTGTATGCTAGGTGTACGTATGCTAGGTGTATGTTACTTGTATGTTAGGTGTAGTTAGTTACATGTATGTAAGGTGTATGTTACGTGTATGCTAGGTGTATGTTACGTGTATGCTAGGTGTATGTTACTTGTATGTTAGGTGTAGTTACATGTATGTTAGCTGTATGTTACTAGTATGTTAGGTGTATGTTACGTGTATGCTAGGTGTATGTTACGTGTATCCTAGGTGTATGTTACTTGTATGTTAGGTGTAGTTAGATGTACGTTAGCTGTATGTAAGCTGTATGTTACGTGTATGCTAGGTGTATGTTACGTGTATGCTAGGTGTATGTTACGTGTATGCTAGGTGTATGCTACGTGTATGCTAGGTGTATGTTACGTGTATGCTAGGTGTATGCTACGTGTCTGCTACCTGTACATGTCTCTATCATAGGTAGGGTCCCACCTCCTCCTGCATGCCACACTCCAGCAGCATGGTGACACATGCCTCGATGGGGAAGGCGATCTCCCGGCCGCTGATGTTCAGGTGGTCCTCCAGGGACTTCCCGAAGGACGGCTTCTCCACCCACGCCTCTGCAGCACAACACAGGGCAGCTAGCATCACACTCTGCTAGCATCACACACTGCTAGCCTCACAACACAGGGCGGCTAGCATCACACTCTGCTTGCATCACAACACAGGGCTGCTAGCCTCACATTCTGCTAGCATCACAACACAGGGCTGCTAGCCTCACACTCTGCTAGCATCACAACACAGGGCTGCTAGGCTCACACTCTGCTAGCATCACAACACAGAGCTGCTAGCCTCACACTCTGCTAGCATCACAACACAGGGCTGCTAGCATCACACTCTGCTAGCATCACAACACAGTGCTGCTAGCCTCACACTCTGCTAGCATCACACTCTGCTAGCATCACACACTGCAGCCCAACACAGGGCTGCTAGGCTCACACTCTGCTAGCATCACACATTGCAGCACAACACAGGACTGCTAGCCTCACACTCTGCTAGCATCACACACTGCAGCACAACACAGGGCTGCTAGCCTCACATTCTGCTAGCATCACAACACAGGGCTGCTAGCCTCACACTCTGCTAGCATCACAACACACACACACACACACACACACATTGGGCCTCCATTGTGTTTGAGTCACCTTGCTGTGCTTTAATCTGCGGCAGAACACTGTTGAGGATCTCCAATGACTTCCTGTGGTACTCAGCCTGGATTTCTATCAACTGCAGACCGGAAGGAGAAGCATATATGTTGTATTTGTAACATCATTCAGAAGTCTGAATGATGATCTGATGGATGGTCAGACTCACCGTCTGAAAGTAGTTTGCATAGTCTATTTCTTTGGCCACAAAACTGAACATGTCTGCTGACAACTGATCCTGAAAAAAGGAGGTAAAAGACACCACATTCAGCTTGGCGTACAGGAAGAAGGTGCGGTCACACGGAGCGCTGCGATTGGTCACGCACCCTGCAGATCTCCATCCGATTGGCCGCCTCCTCCATCTCCTCCCGGAGGGACTCGGCCTTGGCGCCGGGCTGCAGGGTGCTGGGGTGACTGGAGGACTTGGATGACTGGTGGTACCTACAGACACCAGAGGATCAGATGACTGGTGGTACCTACAGACACCAGAGGATCAGATGACTGGTGGTACCTACAGACACCAGAGGATCAGATGACTGGTGGTACCTACAGACACCAGAGGCTCAGATGACTGGTGGTACCTACAGACACCAGAGGATCAGATGACTGGTGGTACCTACAGACACCAGAGGCTCAGATGACTGGTGGTACCTACAGACACCAGAGGATCAGATGACTGGTGGTACCTACAGACACCAGAGGATCAGATGACTGGTGGTACCTACAGACACCAGAGGCTCAGATGACTGGTGGTACCTACAGACACCAGAGGATCAGATGACTGGTGGTACCTACAGACACCAGAGGCTCAGATGACTGGTGGTACCTACAGACACCAGAGGCTCAGATGACTGGTGGTACCTACAGACACCAGAGGCTCAGATGACTGGTGGTACCTACAGACACCAGAGGCTCAGATGACTGGTGGTACCTACAGACACCAGAGGCTCAGATGACTGGTGGTACCTACAGACACCAGAGGCTCAGATGACTGGTGGTACCTACAGACACCAGAGGCTCAGATGACTGGTGGTACCTACAGACACCAGAGGATCAGATGACTGGTGGTACCTACAGACACCAGAGGCTCAGATGATAGGTGGTACCTACAGACACCAGAGGCTCAGATGACTGGTGGTACCTACAGACACCAGAGGCTCAGATGACTGGTGGTACCTACAGACACCAGAGGCTCAGATGACTGGTGGTACCTACAGACACCAGAGGCTCAGATGACTGGTGGTACCTACAGACACCAGAGGATCAGATGACTGGTGGTACCTACAGACACCAGAGGATCAGATGACTGGTGGTACCTACAGACACCAGAGGCTCAGATGATAGGTGGTACCTACAGACACCAGAGGCTCAGATGACTGGTGGTACCTACAGACACCAGAGGCTCAGATGACTGGTGGTACCTACAGACACCAGAGGCTCAGATGACTGGTGGTACCTACAGACACCAGAGGCTCAGATGACTGGTGGTACCTACAGACACCAGAGGCTCAGATGACTGGTGGTACCTACAGACACCAGAGGATCAGATGACTGGTGGTACCTACAGACACCAGAGGATCAGATGACTGGTGGTACCTACAGACACCAGAGGATCAGATGACTGGTGGTACCTACAGACACCAGAGGCTCAGATGACTGGTGGTACCTACAGACACCAGAGGATCAGATGACTGGTGGTACCTACAGACACCAGAGGATCAGATGACTGGTGGTACCTACAGACACCAGAGGCTCAGATGACTGGTGGTACCTACAGACACCAGAGGCTCAGATGACTGGTGGTACCTACAGACACCAGAGGCTCAGATGACTGGTGGTACCTACAGACACCAGAGGCTCAGATGACTGGTGGTACCTACAGACACCAGAGGCTCAGAACACCTGACCTACACTCAGCCCCCCTCCCCAACCGCCCGCATGCTGACGTCCTACGTGAACAAACTAAGAGAAGGGCAGAAGGTGCCTGGATCTCACCTGGTCCGGGAGGAGTCCATGTCCAAGACCAGCTTGGCTAAGTGCTTCCTCTGCTTCTGGATGTTGGGGATGTCCACCTAAACCAAGAGGACAAACTGGATCAAAGAAATGCCAAATCCTTGTGAATGGAAAATGTCAGGGCAGGGAAACAGCCTGCTGGGTCATCACTGATCACTTCCAGCCTGAGAGAGTAAAACACGGTCTGTCCTCGAACCCCTGAACCAACATCACCCACCTACACTACCAACCCATTCAGTTTGTGTTTAACCTGAGCTTAATTAATACCAACACCGTGACAAACAATAGTAGTAATGGAGGATTTACTGAACAGGGTTGAGTCACGTCAGTGAATCCTACTGGAAGCCGTTTGACTCCGGCTCACCTCGGCCAACACATAGAGGGGCTCCACCACGTCCCTCTCTATCTGGAACTCAAACTGGAGCAGCTCCTGGGCCAGCCTCTCCTCCGTCTCCCCACACAGCATCAGCATCTTCCTGTTGCCACAAGTCACAGTCCATCACCGTCACATGGGGCGCAGGAGGGACCACGGAGTCAATCAATAATGAAAGAGAGAGTGTGTGTATGTGTGTGTGTGTGTGTGTGTCTTTAGTGCTTGTGTGCGTGTTTAAAGAGAGTCAGAAAGGACAAGAGAGACAGCCAGTGACAGAGATAGAAGGAACATGCTTTGAGCATGTGTACATCCAGGTAAAGATCTGTGTAGCTCCTCCCACTTACCCCAGCAGGGAGTCGTCTCCCAACACTGCAGCGCCCTCCACTAGACACTGAGCCAGCATTGTGAGCGGCAGCTTCTTCTGAACACGCAGAAACAGGTTATTGTGATGTTAGCATGTTATCCTGATGCTAGCATGTTATCGTGACATTAGCATGTTGTCATGAGGTTAGCATATTATCCTAACATTACGCAGAGCATCACGTGGGCTAACTCACAGAGAGAGACTTGATGGACCTCTTCTCCACGTCGGCTCCCTGTTGACCCTGCAGGCAGGCGGTCAGCTTCTTGT
>JAXIVH010000021.1:1026000-1027874 GCA_036785325.1 Urophycis tenuis
CTCATGCTGAAGCCTCTCATAGTGAGGCCTCTCATGCAGAAGCCTCTCATGGTGAGGCCTCTCATGCTGAAGCCTCTCATAGTGAGGCCTCTCATGCTGAAGCCTCTCATGGTGAAGCCTCTCATAGTGAGGCCTCTCATGGTGAAGCCTCTCATGGTGAAGCCTCTCATAGTGAGGCCTCTCATGGTGAAGCCTCTCATAGTGAGGCCTCTCATGGTGAGGCCTTTCATGCTGAAGCCTCTCATGGTGAGGCCTCTCATGGTGAAGCCTCTCATGGTGAGGCCTCTCATGGTGAGGCCTCTCATGGTGAGGCCTCTCATGGTGCTGCCTCTCATAGTGAGGCCTCTCATGGTGAGGCCTCTCATGGTGAGGCCTCTCATGGTGCTGCCTCTCATAGTGAGGCCTCTCATGGTGAGGCCTCTCATGCTGAAGCCTCTCATAGTGAGGCCTCTCATGCTGAAGCCTCTCATGGTGAGGCCTCTAATGGTGAAGCCTCTCATAGTGAGGCCTCTCATGCTGAAGCCTCTCATGGTGAGGCCTCTCATGCTGAAGCCTCTCATGGTGAGGCCTCTCATGCTGAAGCCTCTCATGGTGAGGCCTCTGCCTCTTCCCAGTTATCAGTGTGGGGGGGCGACTTGTAAAGGGTAAAGGGGCATTTAGCAGACGCTTTGTCCAAAGCGACCCGCTCTGTCCACCCCCTCTACCTACTGAGCTACTGCTGCCCCTCTAACCCCTAACCCTAACCCAACCCTACGGTTAGTGGACGACCCGCTCTGTCCACCCCCTCTACCTACTGAGCTGCTGCCACCCCTCTAATCCCTAACCCCTAACCCAGATCCAACCCTACGGTTAGTGGAGAACCCGCTCTGTCCACCCGCTCTACCTACTGAGCTGCTGCCGCCGTAGTAAAGGTTTGTTACTAAAAGAAAAGTACGAACATGCAACATGCAGCTGACCACGCTCACTTGGAGCTGCCGTGGGGCATTGTGGGTAGTAGGCATGTAGGGCCTGGCTGCTCAGGGTTTAATAAATGATGAGTTCTTCTTGTCCTGGCAGAGTACCCTCCCCCCACAGAGACACGCCTCGGGCCCTGGGGGGCAGAGCACGAATACACAACATGTCCTGAACATGTCTCCCTTAACATGTCCCCCTCAACATCCTTAACATGTCCCCCCTTAACATGTCCTTGACATGTCCCCCTTAACATGTCCCCTCTTAACATGTCCCCCTTAACATTTCCTTAACATGTCCCCTCTTAACATGTCCTTAACATGCCCCCTCTTAACATGTCCTTAACATGTCGCCCTCAACATGCCCTGAACATGTCCTTAACATGTCCCTCTTAACATCTCCTTAACATGTCGCCCTCAACATGTCCTTAACATGTCCCCTCTTAACATGTCCTTAACATGTCCTTAAAATGTCCCCTCTTAACATCTCATAACATGTCCCCTCTTAACATGTCCTTAACATGTCCCCTCTTAACATGACATTATGATGTCCCCTCTTAACATGTCCTTAACACATCCCCCCTTAACATGTCCGTAACATGTCCCCTCTGAACATGTCCTTAACATGTCCTGAATATGTCCCCTCTTACATGTCCTTAACGTGTAACGAGCAGGACACACGCCTGGAACCGTCAGGCCCGGCGATCAACAAGGTTTGATTGATTTGAGGTGATTATGGAGAACTTGATTCAATAAATACTTGTCATTAAATAAATACACCACTGGCTTAAAAACAGCGCTGCAGGAGAACGCAGATGAAAGGAGCTCACCAGACCATCTGGGTTCCTGAGAGGCAGAACCACCATTTCCACAAACCTTCATGGATGGTTCTACTGCCAAACACAGGCAGGAACATGAAGTGGG
>JAXIVH010000021.1:1028074-1038074 GCA_036785325.1 Urophycis tenuis
GAGACAACGAGACAGACCACCTAGAGACAACAAGATAGACCACCTAGAGACAACAAGACAGACCACCTAGAGACAACAAGACAGACCACCTAGAGACAACAAGACAGACCACCTAGAAACAACAAGACAGACCACCGAAATGCAATGAGAGAAAACAAGACAGACCATCTAGAGACAACAAGACAGACCACCTAGAGACAACAAGACAGACAACCAAGAGACAACAAGACAGACCACCTAGAGACAACAAGACAGACCACCGAACTGCAACGAGAGACAACAAGACAGACAACCAATAGACAACAAGACAGACCACCAAGAGACAACAAGACAGACCACCTAGAGACAACAAGACAGACCACCTAGAGACACAAGATAGACCACCTAGAGACAACAAGACAGACCACCTAGAGACAACAAGACAGACCACCTAGAGACAACAAGACAGACCACCTAGAGACAATAAGACAGACCACCTAGAGTCAACAAGATAGACCACCTAGAGACAACAAGACAGACCACCGAACTGCAATGAGAGACAACAAGACAGACCACCTAGAGACAACAAGACAGACCACCGAACTGCAATGAGAGACAACAAGACAGACCACCTAGAGACAACAAGACAGACAACCAAGAGACAACAAGACAGACCACCTAGCGACAACAAGACAGACCACCTAGAGACAACAAGATAGACCACCTAGAGACAACAAGACAGACAACCTAGAGACAACAAGACAGACCACTGAACTGCAATGAGAGACATCAAGACAGACAACCTAGTGACAACAAGACAGACCACCTAGAGACAACAAGACAGACCACTGAACTGCAATGAGAGACATCAAGACAGACCACCTAGAGACAACAAGACAGGCCACCTAGAGACAACAATACAGACCACCTAGAGACAACAAGACAGACCACCTAGAGACAACAAGACAGACCACCAAGAGACAACAAGATAGACCACCTAGAGACAACAAGATAGACCACCTAGAGACAACAAGACAGACCACCTAGAGACAACAAGACAGACCACCTAGAGACAACAAGACAGACCACCTAGAGACAATAAGACAGACCACCTAGAGTCAACAAGATAGACCACCTAGAGACAACAAGACAGACCACCGAACTGCAATGAGAGACAACAAGACAGACCACCTAGAGACAACGAGACAGACAACCAAGAGACAACAAGACAGACCACCTAGCGACAACAAGACAGACCACCTAGAGACAACAAGATAGACCACCTAGAGACAACAAGACAGACAACCTAGAGACAACAAGACAGACCACCTAGAGACAACAAGACAGACCACCGAACTGCAATGAGAGACATGAAGACAGACCACCTAGAGACAACAAGACAGGCCACCTAGAGACAACAATACAGACCACCTAGAGACAACAAGACAGACCACCTAGAGACAACAAGACAGACCACCTAGAGATAACAAGACAGACCACCGAACTGCAATGAGAGACATCAAGACAGACCACCTAGAGACAACAAGACAGGCCACCTAGAGACAACAATACTGACCACCTAGAGACAACAAGACAGACCACCTAGAGACAACAAGACAGACCACCTAGAGATAACAAGACAGACCACCTAGAGACAACAATACAGACCACCTAGAGACAACAATACAGACCACCTAGAGACAACAATACAGGCCACCTAGAGACAACAATACAGACCACCTAGAGACAACAAGACAGACCACCTAGAGACAACAAGACAGACCACCTAGAGATAACAAGACAGACCACCTAGAGACAACAATACAGACCACCTAGAGACAACAATACAGACCACCGAGCTGCACTTAGAGAACAGCTTGAGAAAAGAAAGAAGTGAGTGAGCAGAATGATTGAAGTTTTCTAAACACAGCGTTTGTTATGTAGGCAGAAGAAGTGGGATACATATAGGCTAATATATATACAGTATATGCATGGAGAGAGAGAGAGAGAGAGAGAGAGAGAGAGAGAGAGAGAGAGAGAGAGAGAGAGAGAGAGTTATACACATTGATGAACACACTCAAAGATGCCCTCCCATCATCACACATCCCCATGTATAGATGCACACATCCTAGCACACAGCGCAGGTAAAGCATCACCAGAACAGAGCGCTGCCTCCGTCCCCCGCGCCGCCCACACAGCCCCCGTCAGCCCCCGTCAGCCCCCGTCAGCCCGGGGCTGTCGCCGCTCAAGAGCCAGGAGCAGGGGGGGGGCGGGGGCACTCTGATTCCTGAGCAGTGGTCCTGATGACACACCCACACACACACACCACCGTACACACACACACACACACACACACACACACACACACACACACACACACACACACACCACCGCACACACACACACACACACACACACACACACACACACACACACACCACCGCACACACACACACACACACACACACACCACCGCACACACACACACACACACACACACACACACACACCACCGCACACACACACACACACACACACACACACACACACACACACACACACACACACACACACACCACCGCACACACACACACACACACACACACACGTCAAAAGCACCGTTCTGAAGAAGTGGAGAACGAGCCTCCCCTGCCAGTGACGCTCTACTCTACATGATGTTCCTCTTAACGGCCCACATATTCAGGAAGATGGGAGAACCTTCTACCGTGTGAAGTTGTGTCAGAGACAGCCCTCTCCTGGTGTGAGCCATTGAGAAGACCTTTAGGACGGAGATGCTGTGACCGTAACACAGGAGGTTCACTCACAGCTGCGTATGAAAACATTACGCCTCTTCCATCACGCAGCATCTTAAAACGCCGCATCTGTCCGCATCATGTCCACCTTTAACAGTCCAGTGAGCGACAAAGTACATTTTACACATACTCTGCCCATTTGTTTTTATTTCAACGTTTCTTTGCGGGTCCCCTCCCCTGTGAGCCCGTGTTGGACGCGTTTCAGGAGCAATGCGCCGACACGCTGCGGTAATCACGGCGCTTCGCAGCCCGAACCAGACCGACGGTGGTCCAGAAGGACGGACCAGGTCCATCCTTCCTACCTTCCTAAGGTGGCGCATCCCCTCGTGTCTCTGTGTGTGGTAAATACAACGTTTGGAGACGCAGTAGTGTGCATGGTTCTGACTGGGAACGTGAACTGGACCGGTGAGCAGATGTTTCGCTTTCCAAGAGGCCACCAAATAAACTCGGGGAGAAGAACCGTGAAGAGATCGCTTACCTGCCGACCGTTTGGTTGGCGAGCTGTCGCATTCGGTTGAATTGCTTCTTCATCTTGTATATTTATGCGTTAACACCTACAGGGAAAAATATTCCGCATTTCTCTTAAAATAGCATCCTCCTTCTTCCGAGAGGCACCGGGAGCCTAACCCCATCCTCATCCCGCCGTCCTCATGAGACCCCCGCGGAGCACAGGAACATTTATTCTTCTGATGGTCCTTTCCTTCTTACATATTTTCGGATTGATGTTCTAAATGTACATTGGACCACAGCCGCACGCAGGATGCTGGAGCCTGCTGGGCTCTGCGCGTCACCGTGAGACGGAGCGCGGCGCTGCGCTGCAGTGTGGGAGATGCAGTGCTGGAGATGCAGTGCTGGAGATGCAGTGCCGGAGCTTCCCTGCAGCACGCGCCCAACAGCAGCGATCATATTGACTACACGTAAGCACTGGATACGAACACTGTGCATAGCTGTTCTACGTGTTCATGTACGAGAAACGTTGGATCGATGATAATGAAATAAAGTAAATTAAAGAATCAGGCTTTCAGATGAAGGGTTAAAAGACATTCTGTCCGACAGCACCCCCTGTTGGCCAGGTGGTGTCCACACATATTAACACAAACTAATACTAAACCAATACTAAAGTAATGATAGAGGACTAAATACGTTGTAGGTGGTTATATTACTCCAACAGAAACTCAACAGAACCAGTAAAACACAGAGGCCTCGCAGGCTCCTAATCTTAACGCGTCTAACAGTAAAGGGTTCCTGACCTCGCGCTCTCCTCGGTCTGCGGTGCTACAGCGTCCGTCCACAAGAGGGCAGCCGTGCTGAACTCAACCAGCCTCGGTCATTCATTAACACGTCTGTTGTCCTTCCCTTCAAAAAGTCCACTAGTTCATGGAAATAACGCGAAAAACATAGCGTAACATACATTTCAGAACACGTGCAAAGGCCTCACGGTGAAACAGTATTGGTAGAACCAGGCTGTGATGAAAACATGCGTGATGATCTGGTGTGAAATGTACTAAATTACACTAATCATCATCTTTACACTGTTTCAATTAGCAATTCAGGAAGTCCCACATGGAGATGAGTGTGAGTTAGTGCAGCACGTGTTTAGATAGTGTGACCACATCCTGATCGTCCTTCGATGGCACCGAGGCCCAGGAGTTTCTTTGTGTTTTGGGGCATTGGAAGCGTAGCAGGAGACCTGGCGTCAGTCATGAGCAGAACCCGCCTCCCAAGGACACAGGACAGCTACACCAGCAGGTGGAGTGCTCACCCAACCCACCCCGTCAGAGGGGCCTGCAGGTGGAGGTGACCCCTGCAGGTGGAGGTGACCCCTGCAGGTGGAGGCGGAGCCTGTGGAACACCATCTGGCCTCATGACTCCACCGTGGGGGAACCTGAGCCTGCATCCTGAGATCCCTGATCTCCACCCTTTGACCTCGCTGGCTCATTTGTTTTCATTACCCCCCCCTGCAGGACTCCCCCTTCTTTCACCTCACTCAAACTCACCCCAACTCACCCCACCCCAAACAGGAAGCACCCAGAGCAGCGTTCTGAGAGAGCAGAGAGAACCCAATCCTCTCTGGACTCACTGCTGCTACTCCACTACTGCAAGAGACAAACCACATAACAAACATACATGAAGTGAAACAAAACTATATATATATATATATATATATATATATATATATATATATATAGTTTTGTTTCACTTCATGTAATATATATATATATATATATATATATATATATATATATATATATATATATATATATATATATATATTATTTATTATACATAGGATTATTATTTATATGTATTCATATATGTTTATATGTATTGTTCAGAGTGATTATTTACTTATTATCTCATGCTCCGCCTTAGCATCGCTAACACGCTCACACGCTAATAATAGCATCTGTAGCACTGCATCAGCAGGTGGTGGTGGTGGTGGTGATGGAGCGATGCTCCACCTGCTGTGTGTGTGTGTGTGTGTGTGTGTGTGTGTGTGTGTGTGTGTGTGTGTCTGTGAGTGTGTGTGTGTGTGTGTGTGTGTGTGTGTCTGTGAGTGTGTGTGTGTGTGTGTGTGTGTGTGTGTGTGTGTGTGTGTGTGTGTGTGTGTGTGGGTGTCTGTGAGTGTGTGTGTGTGTGTGTGTGTGTGTGTGTGTGTGTGTGTGTGTGTGTGTGGTGTCTGTGAGTGTGTGTGTGTGTGTGTGTGTGTGTGTCTGTGAGTGTGTGTGTGTGTGTGTGTGTGTGTGTGTGTGGGTGTCTGTGAGTGTGTGTGTGTGTGTGTGTGTGTGAGTGTGTGTGTGTGTGTGTGTGTGTGTGTGTGTGTGTGTGTGGGTGTCTGTGAGTGTGTGTGTGTGTGTGTGTGTGTGTGTGTGTGTGTGTGTGTGTGTGTGTGTGTGTGTGTGGTGTCTGTGAGTGTGTGTGTGTGTGTGTGTGTGTGTGTGTGTGTGTGTGTGTGTCTGTGAGTGTGTGTGTGTGTGTGTGTGTGTGTGTGTGTGTGTGTGTGTGTGTGTGTGTGTGTGTGTGTGGGTGTCTGTGAGTGTGTGTGTGTGTGTGTGTGTGTGTGTGTGTGTGTGTGTG
This sequence comes from Urophycis tenuis, assembly GCA_036785325.1. NCBI lineage: Eukaryota > Metazoa > Chordata > Actinopteri > Gadiformes > Phycidae > Urophycis > Urophycis tenuis. The sequence goes on from JAXIVH010000021.1 coordinate 1,033,945, forward strand.
TGTGTGTGTGTGTGTGTGTGTGTGTGTGTGTGTGGGTGTCTGTGAGTGTGTGTGTGTGTGTGTGTGTGTGTGTGTGTGTGTGTGTGTGTGTCTATGTGTGTGTGTGTGTGTGTGTGTGTGTGTCTATGTGTGTGTGTGTGTGTGTGTGTGTGTGTGTGTGTCTATGTGTGTGTGTGTGTGTGTGTGTGTGTGTGTGTGTGTGTGTGTGTGTGTGTCTATGTGTGTGTGTGTGTGTGTGTGTGTGTGTGTGTGTGTGTGTGTGTGTGTGTGTGTGTGTGAGTGTGTGTGTGTGTGTGTGTGTGTGTGTGTGTGTGTGTGGGTGTCTGTGTGTGTGTGTGTGTGTGTGTGTGTGTGTGTGTGTGTGTGTGTGTGTGTGTAGGGGGGCAGAAGCTAGCCCCTGGTGACCCCTGGTGACCCCTGGTGACCCCCTGGCCAGCCCCTACTGACTGCTGAGTCTGATTGGCAGAGCAGCAGGGTGTCCAGTGTCCATGTTTTGAAGAACACACCATGTTACACACCCTTCAGAGTGTTCTCAGTCTCACGTGCCTCCAAAACACACACACACACACACACACACACACACACACACACACACACACACACACACACAAACACACACACACACACACAGCATCACGTTACCTAGATCAGTCAGATGGAGGGTGTGGGGAGGGGCTGCAGAGTCTCAGGTCATTTGAAGACAGAAAAGGGGGACATGTTCACCTCAGAAGGGGAGACGGGGGAGGAGCTGCACACAGCTGCTCTGTCTTCCTGTTTTGGCTCCGCCCACCTCCACCTGCTAGCCAGGGTCACTCTGTTCTCAACAACCGAATGGTGTGATGACGTTGTGACGGTGTGATGATGTTCAGCTGGACAGGAACCGCAGCATAAGAGAGCAGAATGTTTGATGCTAACAACAGCGTGAGTCTGGGGAGCTCTAAACAGCTGGGTGTGGGGAGCTCTAAACAGCTGGGTGTGGGGAGCCCTAAACAGCTGGGTTTGGGGAGCTCTAAACAGCTGGGTGTGAGGAGCTCTAAACAGCTGGGTGTGGGGAGCTCTAAACAGCTGGGTGTGGGGAGCTCTAAACAGCTGGGTGTGAGGAGCTCTAAACAGCTGGGTGTGAGGAGCTCTAAACAGCTGGGTGTGAGGAGTCCACCGGGCCGGACCTCACCGGCTCCGCGGGTCTGGGCCTTTGAAGGCCGCAGGGCCATAATGAGCCCAGCCGAGCCAGAGCCAGACCTATTGAACACGATGTAGCAGGTCCAAACCTGCTCCCTACAGCACTGATGGTGAGGACCGGCACTGGTACCACCTCCTGGTGGACCACCTCAGGTCAGGCTCCACACTTGGTTGAGAACTATGTCAAGATGGGCTGAGATAAATGAAGCCAACCTAAGATAATGTCAGAGCTTCACCTGTGGCAATGACTTTCATGTCTGGAGGACAATAATAATCTAATCTAAGATGCAATACAAAGTCACCAATGATGTTATTATATCCAAAGCACCAAAATAACATCTAAATCACACAAACTAGCAAATAAATTAAACAACAACCACAGATGAATTTATGCCCCATTTCTACAAAGTGCCTTCCTTCCTTAACCAAATACAGCATGGTGTCCAGAGGGTTAAATATACCCTCCTATTAGCTAACAAGGTGCCATCTTTCACAGAGCAACCTTCAACACTTGGTGTCGTCGAGGCGTGAGAGCAGGCTCTCTGATGCTGCTGAGAACCTGTGGAGGCCAGGAACGTGAGAACAGCATGATAATACGCAAATTAAAAATAGCTTTTGAAACTTAGGTGTATTTTGCTGTACTTTCTGGATTTAGGTTTGATGTAGCAGGCCTTGCCACAGCACTCAAATCAATTCAGAATCTTGTAGATTATTCCATCCAATGGCACTAAGGGTCACTGAGAACATTCTCACAACATTTATCAACACACTTTTCTTTTCTGGCAAAATATAAACACCGACTTTGGTGGCTGTCAGGAGGGCCTCTTTGGCAGTGTGCACTGACTAGTTCACATAACGAGATGAATGTGATTTACACCCACCTTTTAATGTCATTATAACAAATCCTAACCATTACCTGTATCTATGAGCAAAGCAATCTGTTTGGTCTCTACTCCCTGCTGTGTACCCCCCAAACACAGTGCAAATGGAGCTGGGCTGCAGAGATGAAACCTTTACAGCTCAGCCTGATCCCACTCCTCTGTGGGCCAGCAGCCTCCAAGGGAAGCTTGGAAGTTGGGCTCACAGGAGGCCTCAGAATCAGGTGAAGATATATAATGTTACATTAAGGGAGTTCTATTGGGTGACACTCACAGACTTCAGCCCAGGAATGGGTGCTGCCTCCTACTGGATCCCAGTGAGTTCTAGGCTGTCCACTGGACTGGACGTTGAAATCACACAGAGCACAATTCCTGTTCAGCCCAGCACAGATCTGTCCTTCAAGTTGTTGTGGGCTTTTGGCAAAGCGCTAAAAGTCTCGCAGTGATGGTGGGCCGCAGCGAGGGGGCGTGTCTTGTGGTGGTCCACCTCCCCTCGCCATCATGTCAGTAAGACTCCTGGAAAGGAGGTGAGATTTCAATGGACCTCTACGTGCTTGTGAAACATGCGAGCATTACAGGGTTTTCTAGCGCTGTGTTTATCCAGCCAGCGGCTGGCTCAGCTTCAGCAGCCTGTGAGCTTTGGCAGCCAGCCACTCTGTGACTCCAGGTTACTGTTGTGTCATCCAGGATCTCAGCACCTTCATCATATCTGTTGTCATCCAGGATCTCAGCACCTTCATCATATCTGTTGTCAGTCAGGTTCTCAGCACCTTCATCGTATCTGATGTCAGTCAGGTTCTCAGCACCTTCATCATATCTGTTGTCAGTCAGGTTCTCAGCACCTTCATCGTATCTGTTGTCAGTCAGGTTCTCAGCACCTTCATCATATCTGTTGTCAGTCAGGTTCTCAGCACCTTCATCGTATCTGTTGTCAGTCAGGTTCTCAGCACCTTCATCGTATCTGTTGTCAGTCAGGTTCTCAGCACCTTCATCATATCTGTTGTCAGTCAGGTTCTCAGCACCTTCATCGTATCTGTTGTCAGTCAGGTTCTCAGCACCTTCATCGTATCTGTTGTCAGTCAGGTTCTCAGCACCTTCATCGTATCTTCGACTGGGGTGTTTCCACTTCAGGTTTAAATATCAGAATTGATTTGGTTTAGACTCAACAAGCTTTCGTCAGTGTTTTATAATCAGCGCCTGCTCTTGGATCCTGTTGACATTGCTGTCCAGGAATGCAGCCAGCAGCTACGTCATATCTGTACGTCTGCTACGTCATATCTGTACGTCTGCTTTGACAGGGTGGTTTTGGGAAGGTTTTGGGCAGCACTGTGTTTATTTAACCTGCCTCTTTATTCATGGCCGAGGTACTGTTCCATCAGACAGAGAAGCCACAGGTGTGGTGGGTTCTGATGGCTCTACTGTGTTGGTGTCTCTTGAGTGGGCGGGACGTGGTGGAATGTGTTCCCCAGGTGAAGCTCCTTGTAGGGTGGTGACAGAGGGCCATTTAGCCCCCCAACCACCTCAGAGCGTGACTGAGGACCGACAGGACCCTGGGCCCCGGTGGGGGACCAGGAGCAGAGTCCTGGGGCTGTTTGCTGAAAGGGGCGGGGCCTCTACAGGTTACGCCCTGATGGAGGGGGAGGAGTCAGAGTGGAATGCACCCTCACAGAACCAGGCTCTGGACCGGACTCCTTTGATCTGGTCTCCCAGAACATCTTCCTTGGCCTCCCACAGGGGTTCTTTAATGCTCTTTCATGGAACCACCTGTTCTTAGCATGAATGATGTCCTTCAAAGTCCTTCAGGACCCCCGCGGGCTAGAGGACCCCCGGACCCCCGCGGCCTAGAGGACCCCCGGACCCCTGTGGCCATGGAGAACCCCAGGACCCCTGTGGCCTAGAGGAACCCAGGACCCCTGTGGCCATGGAGAACCCAGGACCCCTGTGGCCTAGAGGAACCCAGGACCCCTGTGGCCTAGAGGAACCCAGGACCCCTGTGGCCTAGAGGAACCCAGGACCCCTGTGGCCTAGAGGAACCCAGGACCCCTGTGGCCATGGAGAACCCCAGGTCCCATG
>JAXIVH010000021.1:1043074-1070574 GCA_036785325.1 Urophycis tenuis
ATATGTTATGTGTAGAGATGTTATGTGTAGAGATGTTTAGAGGTGTTATGTGCAGAGATGTTTAGAGGTGTTATGTGAAGAGATTTTTAGAGGTGTTATATGTAGAGATGTTGTGTCTAGAGATGTTATGTGTAGAGATGTTCAGAGGTGTTATTTCTAGATATGTAATGTTTAGAGATGTTCAGAGGCTGCTGAAACTGACAGCAGAGAATAATCCCCCCCCCACACACACACACACACCGTTGCGCTCATCATGCTTCGCTGTGGCTGTGCTCTGATTGGTACCCCTCCAGTCAGAGCCCCGCCCCCAGTCCGCGGAGCAGCGCGCCCTCAGTGCGCTCCGACGACCAAGTGATGGGAGACGGACGAGGACTTTGACGCGCAGCTGACGCACTGCGCGCGATTTAACTTCTTCCTCCGGCCGAAAAGGCGCTGGCGTTCGGAAAGAAACAGCGAAGTCCATTCTTAATGTGGAAATCTGGAAATCTGAAATTTGCGTGTATCCGATATGTTCGCGATGGAATAGGACTAGAGAACTTTGCCAAGATGCCCAAACGGAATATGGCTTTTTCTTTCCTGAAGTCCTATGGAATATAGTCCGATTTTACACCATCTACATGTTGTGTCATCACCCCACGTGAAAAACAAACTCTTTCTGCTGTGTATCATGCTGTCCGTGTGGGTTTACATGATCTACTGCTGTGTGGGGTACTGCGCCCCAACTCCCGTGGTGTCTGCCACAGCTTTACACTCCGAGCTGAGCGAAAGCGATGGCGAATTTGACAACCAAGACAGCTCTCTCGGGGCTTCCAGGGACCTGCTGAATAATGAAAACGAGTTGGACAGCAGAGGAGACGACTGGGATGAAATGAGAGGCGAGGCGAGGGCGTCGCAGGGCGATAATGCCATGTCAGCTTTCTCCAATGAGTCGGAAAGTAAGAAGTTGCCTCAGGCGATCATCATCGGGGTGAAGAAGGGAGGCACGCGGGCGCTGCTGGAGTTCCTGCGCGCCCACCCGGACGTCAGGGCGGTGGGCGCGGAGCCGCACTTCTTTGACCGCAACTACGCCAAAGGGCTGGAGTGGTACAGGTACCCGACACGCACCCCCGCCCTGACGGGGATGTGTGCTTACTTGTTTCCGTATTCTGTCGTATGTCAACCCTGCCGTGCATGGAGCGACCCTTCAGCTGCCCCGCTACCCTCCCCCTCTACCTCCCCCCTCCACCGGGTGACTACGGTGAATCAATATAAAGTCAGCTCTCTGAGTCAATTCAATGGTCGTCCGAAACGCTAGACATAGTGGGCCTGCATTAGTGTTTTACATTAGTTATCTTATTTAAAGAAAAAGTACATTCAACAAACTAAATAAAATACCCCTAGCCTTTACATGCTCTCCGCATCATGGAGCAAATGAAAAGCGAACATTTCTCAGGTTAAACGTCCCATAAAACTCACTGTTTCCAGATACATGTCGCACCCTTAAACCTCTGGAGTTGTTCACCTTAACTGTATTGATCTCAGCTACACGCCTGTGAAACCCCGTATAAATACTCTGCACGTCTTAATCCGACTTTATTGCCCTAACTGTGTCCTTGATCAACCTTTTGAATACAGAAAGTCATTTAGACATGATCACTTAATTGCCCTCCCATGCAAGCCTTTGGCTGTTTTTCATTGTAGTTTCATGACCTTAGCATGTGGAATTTTTATACGTCTGTCCTTGGAATTCCATATTCATTGGAATATCAACGTGGGCCAAAGCAGGCAGAGGGTAGTGGTTTGATTGTTTGTTTCAGTGTCTAACAGAGGGTCTGTCATGGGGTTCACCACAGTCTGCATGGCCTCTGGCTTCCCCGGCAGAATGACGCAACCTGTTCTTTGGCCTGGAGTTGTTTTAATAGTTTACAAACATCAAACCCCTCGTCCTGGAAGTTATTGATTCATTTCTGTTTGACAGAAGGTTCCAGGAATGAGTCTGCATGGGGGTACAGAAGACTGTCCTTAGGAGGCATGTTCACTGGAGGCATGTTCACATCACAACACAACACTTAAATACCAGCATTCAAGTGATACCCCCCAAACTATGAGGACGTCAGTGAGGCAGTCAAAGGATTCACGCCCAGTTTGGGAACCTGCTCCATGAAGCCACAACAGATGAAGTGAAGCTTGAACACTTCCTGCTTAAGTTCCTCAAAGAATCTCCAGGAAGGGTTAGCCCCCACCATTTTGGACAATCACAGAGTACAAAACCTTTGTTCACGTCTGCTGACTTAACAGGAACAGAAAGAAGCTAGTCTAGCAGTCTGAGTCACCGGGGTCAAAGAACTTTTCTGAAAATGTCAGAAAAGTAAACTGACTTTTGATAACCACACACAGTGGTTTCTGTTCCACGTCACAGAAACACACACGTGTTGTTTCATGTACAGAATCAACCGGTGACCTGTGCGGTGACAGCTGCTGTCCCCGGGCGTCCACCAGAGGTGGAGTGGTGGAGCAAGGTGGAGGTGGAGTGGTGGAGCAAGGTGGAGATGGAGCTCTGAGACTGAAACTTAGAGCTCCTCCAGCGACCGCTTGGTGGTAGATTCCTACAGCTGTTGGACTTCATGCTAGCATAAAACGAGCCATTTGAAACTGAAACCGAAGCCTTTATGACGTACCCATTCAGAACTATGTGTTTCTGTGTTTATGTGTTTATGTGTTTATGGCCCCGGAAGAACCACAAGCCAAACACTGTTCGAGGTTACAGGAATGAGAAGCCTGATAAGTGATGCGGCGGCAGTAAAGGGGCATTTTTCAGACGCTTTAGTCCAAAGCGACATACACTCAGTACATTTGTGGGGTTCGATATGTGGACAGTTGGAGGAGGAGGGGGATCAAGGGGATCGAACCGCCGACCCTACGGTTAGTGGACGACCCGCTCTGTCCACCAGCTCTTTGTCCCTTTGGACAAAAGTGTCTGCTAAATGCCCCTTTATCCTTTAAGTGATACGTGATATGTGATACGTGATAAGTGACAAGTGATACGTTGACGTGATGAACAGTAGCAGCACTACAAGCAGACCTCAGGGAGGGATGATCAACTGGTGAGGAAAAAGTTGTGAAGCTAAACACTGTTTCTGTTGCTGGGGGAGGGAGAGAGAGACAGCAGGGAGAGAGGGAGGGAGAGAGAGACTCAGAGAGAGAGACTCAGCAGGGATGCCGGCCGTGTGAAATAGTGCGCTTTGACTCGCAGGAGAAAAAAGAAAGAGAGCAATGTCCTCACGCTGCGCTGAAGGAAACTCCCAGCACTGTGGGAGCTCTCTCCCTCCTCTCTCCCCCTCTCCTCCCTCTCCCCCCTCTCTCTCTTCTCTCCCCCCTCTCTTCCCCCCTCCCGCCTCTCCCCCCTCTCTCCCCCCCACCCGCCTCTCTCCCCCGTCTTTCCCCCCTCTCTCCCCCCCCCTCTCCCCCCCAGTCCCCCCTCATCTCAGCACTTTATCTGACTTGTCTATTTTATGATTTCACCTGCTTTGACTGCAGGGAGATGATTCTGATTTGCTGGCATTTGTTTGCTTCCTTGAATGTGTTCAGAAAGAGACATTGGTATAAATTCACCAAAGCTGTTTTCCTAGCGGGACCCTGAGGCGGCCAGCGGACCCCCGCAGTACCTTGAGGTGCAGCAGGGCGGGGGCAGACAAACAGCAGTAAATTTAAGGGCTTCTTTAGAAAGGGCAGCAGTGTTGGGCGGCGGAGACCGACCCCCCAAGGTCTGCCTTAACCCCTGTGATAAAGGAGCTCACAATTAGTGTGAAACATGTTTTCTCTGCCTTCACTTTGTATGCAAATGTGCACAGAAGGGTGAAAGTAGTCTTTGACGAGGCACAGCGGGAGCCAACCAACAGAGCGCTGAATGGAACAGGGAGGGAACGCTCACAACCTCAGCTTCTGAGCCCTGGAGGTCCACTTTACTCTGGGTTGACTTCTGCTTGGAGGAGAGCTGCTTCTCCCAACAAGGTTCACATAAGTCCATCTTACCTTGGAAGGAGAGTGAGATGTGATGCTTCTTCTTCTAGAAAGATAGCTCCCGGTTCAGCCTATTCTTTAAAGCAAAATGCCACCGTTTGTCCATACTGAACTACGTTCTTCCCTGCTCTTAGATGAGTTGATACATACCTCTCTCACTCTCCAAACTACCTCCCTCACTTTCCAAACGGGGGTGAAATGCTCCCAGGTGTTATTTCGCCGTACATTATAGTTATCCTTTTTTATCCGCTTAGAAAATTGCCATTTTTCATTTTGTGTAACCATACTTGGGTCGTGTAACTACTCATGTAACTGTATTTAAATAGGGAAAACGTGGAAGTGCTTGGTCACTTCTAACTTCACCCCCGTTTGGATCCTAAGGAATATACTGGGCCAAGCTACATGCTATTGAAGTAGCGCTACGCGCCAGAGCGATCAGGTGCACACACGAAAGTGAGAGAGGTATGTATCATATCGTCTAAGATCAGGGAAGAACGTAGATCAGTATGGACAAACGGTGGCATTTTCCTCTAAGGCTAACGTATCAGCGCACAGATGGCTAAATACCAGCAGCAGGCAAATCATTGACGAGCTCTGAAGAAATCAAAGAAGCTAACTCTAACCGTCAGAAACTGAATGAGCGGTGCAGGCAGGAGCAGTACATTAAGCAGTACAGTACTCATTACAGTACAGTACTCATTGTTACAGCATTAGATCCAGGCTGCCGTTAATACTGAAGGGATGCTGGTAATAGTTTTCCATCCTCTGCTTGGTTGAGGATTGGGTGGCCTTAACTCCCTGGACATCAGCTGCAGGCTATTTACAACCCCCCTTGCACTTATTCCACAGCACTGGAAACACTGGCTGTATGGAACAACAGGAGCTGAGTGCTGTTCTTCCAAATCTGCTCCCCTGAACCTGTTGACTCCATGCCTTCCGTCTCTCAACGGCAGCGCAGCCTCAAAGAGTCCAGTCAGAGTATCTTTTGAAACGTTCCCATCCACCTCAAACATCTCTGAGTCTTTGAAGTGCAGCTGGTTTTCACACGGTGGGGGGCAACACAAAAACCTCCTCCAATAAGAAACAACATGGAACCAAAAGGTTTCCCCTTTTCTTACAGTACGGACATACATACCCTCTGTACACCTCCTTTATACCTCAATACTTCTACATACCTCAGTCCACTTCAACACCTCTATTCACCCTGTACACCTCTAGTAACCTCTGTACACCTCTAGTAACCTCTGTACACCTCTAGTGACCTCTGTACACCTCTAGTGACCTCTGTACACCTCTAGTGACCCCTGTACACCTCTAGTAACCTCTGTTCACCTCTAGTGACCTCTGTACACCTCTAGTGACCCCTGTACACCTCTAGTGACCTCTGTACACCTCTAGTGACCTCTGTACACCTCTAGGGACCTCTGTACACCTCTAGTGACCTCTGTACACCTCTAGTGACCTCTGTACACCTCTAGTGACCCCTGTACACCTCTAGGGACCTCTGTACACCTCTAGTGACCCCTGTACACCTCTAGTGACCTCTGTACACATCTAGTGACCCCTGTACACCTCTAGTGACCTCTGTACATCTCTAGTGACCTCTGTACACCTCTAGATACCTCTGTACACCTCTAGTGACCTCTGTACGCCTCTAGGGACCCCTGTACACCTCTTGTGACCTCTGTACACCTCTAGTGACCAACTCATACTCCTCTTCCTCCTGTCTGTGTATTAAAGGCTGTAACAGCAGCCTATAATAAAGCCCAGAGGAGCAGAAATATTGTTCATTCATATTTTGTTGTAATATTTTTTCATCTTTACCTTTTAGCCTGACATCAACATCTCACCAAGTGACAGCGCATGTTATAGCAAAATAATTCAGCTTGTGATTGTGACCATAACAGCTCCATCATTGTTGTTTAGGACAAATGTTGGAATAATAATAATAATATTCATCATAATATACTAGTGAGCAGAGCTGGGAGGTTATTTGCACACATTTCTACTGTCCATGACAAAACACACACACACACACACACTCTTTGATTCGTGTCTGGGATTTGTCTCTCGGTAACTTGGTGCGATTATTTCTGAGTGGCTGCATACCAACACCACCTCCTCCTCTCCCCCTCCTTCCCCCCCCTCTCCTCCTCCTCCTCCTCCTCTCCCCCTCCTTCCCCTCCTCCTCTTCCATGGATCTTGAGAGAAGAAAGGGCCACTCCCACAGTAGCACCTCCTCACCAAGCCGGTCCTCCTCTTACACAGGGGAGGAGGGAGAGAGGGAATGAGAGAGAGAGAGAGGGCGAGAGAGAGAGAGATTGTGTGAGGGAGAGGAAGAGAGAGAGGGGGAAGGGAGAGAGAGAGAGAGAGAGAGAGACAGACAAGAGCTCTTACCCTGAGCGGTACACATGTCTCTGAGGGTTTGTACCCTTGCTCAAGGGACAGGGTGCTGACATGAGCCCACAGCTCTGCAGGGTGCACAGGAGGCCATGGCAACCTTTGAGGTAGCATGAGTTAGGGAGGAGCTAAGATTAGCTGGTGTTGCTTCCCGCCTCTCCAGTTGTCTTATCAGGCAGCCTGCCGTGGAACCACACATCACACAGTGTGGCAAGCAGCAGCCCGGTGGTAAATTCCCCACCTTTGAACCTGCAGTCTGATAGCACAGATGTAAACAAAACAAGCCTCCAGCTCCTGTGGCAGGAGGGAGTTATCTTCTCCTGCAGTAAAGTACAGACGTCTGAAGGAACATTTCGTCTAGTTGTGTCTGTCAGCAAGTGGCTTTAAGGTCACTGCCTCTCCTGCAGTTCTGTTATCTGAGCTTCATCCTCCCTAGTCTTCCTGCTGTCTGTCCCTCTCTCTGCTGGTATCTTCGTATCTCACCGGCCTCCTGTTCGATAGGGCCTCACTATCTTCTGCAAGGTTCTGCTCCCCTGGGGGTCTTGAAGGACCGGTTAGAGGGCAGAAGAAGGATGTTTACTTTTCATTTGGCTGTAATCATCGCCCTGTGTCATGTGGGCTGGCTGAACACCAGGCCATTAAAGAGATAACCCAAATTAATGAATGAATATCTATACACCTTCAGTGACGCAATTAAGGATCGCCTCAGATGGCATGTGTTAGTGGGAGTCATTTCTGGGAATAGCTTTGAATCAAAGCGCTGACAGAAGTAAATGACATAAACACTACATTTGCAGTTGAATGAGTCTGATGTGGTCCTGCTCTGTTGTCTCTCGCCGACAGCTGATTGATAGATGAAGTCGCTCCGGAACCCTATTGGTTCAGGCCCACATTGTTCATTAAGCAGAACAAATCGTGGCATAAAAAAGGGGCTCCCCTACATCTGCCCACCTCAGCAGACCACACCCCCGGGAGGACCACTCTGCAGACACTGGAATGGAGTCAGTTGTTGTGTCTCCAGGGGCCACAAGACAGACCGGTGGCTCTCCTGCAGGCTGGGTGTATCTGAGATACGGTGGGGAGGTGCAGATAGAGTTGTTTACCTCCCTCTCTCTCCCTCCCTCTCCCTCATGTGCCTATTACCCTGATTGGGTTTGGGGTCTCCCGGGGGTAGAGCTGGGGTCCTCAGAGAGGGCCTGTTTCAGAGGAGCACCTTTAGCAAGGTGATGAAACCGTATGAGGAAGACAGAGAGCGTGCTGCCCTGCTTAAGGCACTACAGAGAGCCTGCTTAAGACACTACAGAGAGCCTGCTTGAGGCACTACAGAGAGCCTGATTGAGGCACTACAGAGAGCCTGATTGAGGCACTACAGAGAGCCTGCTTAAGGCACTACAGAGAGCCTGCTTAAGACACTACAGAGAGCCTGCTTGAGGCACTACAGAGAGCCTGATTGAGGCACTACAGAGAGCCTGCTTGAGGCACTACAGAGAGCCTGCTTAAGACACCACAGAGAGCCTGCTTAAGACACTACAGAGAGCCTGCTTGAGGCACTACAGAGAGCCTGCTTGAGGCACTACAGAGAGCCTGCTTGAGGCACTACAGAGAGCCTGCTTGAGGCACTACAGAGAGCCTGCTTGAGGCACTATAGAGAGCGTTTTGATGTGTATTCCTTCATTCATTCATGCTAGCCTACACCAACAGCATAATTTTCCTCCTTGGGTCCCCTTGGGGACTTACTGCTTTCCTATCACTTAGCACAAGCCACCAATCTCTCTATCTCTCTCTCTCTCTCTCTCTCTCTCTCTCTCTCTCTCTCTCTCTCTCTCTCTCTCTCTCTTTCTCCCCCCCCCCCCCCCCCAAAAGGGGCAGCTATCCCAGCCAGTAAGACAGTTAGCCAGGCTCAAATGTTCCAGTGTGTTTGTCTTACTCCTAATCCCCCTGGGCTCTGCAGTCATTATCCTGTCCTGCAGTTAACAGGATGACCAGCCCTCCTCATCCTGAACCTCAGCCTCGTCCCCAATGGTTCAAACATTTCTCTCGTTTCTTGTTCATTTGCGCTTCACTATCCTCTCTTTATTGTCTTTGATCATGATTCATGTATTCATCACTGAGGGGCCCGGGTGGTCTCAGTGTCCACCGTGTGTTGGGCCACGCGGTAGCATCAGTGCTAGACATGACGTCTCCATGTCCCTCCTCCACAGGGACCTGATGCCTGTGACCCTGGAGGGCCAGCTGACAATGGAGAAGACCCCCAGCTACTTCGTCACCAAGGAGGTGCCGTCGCGTATCTACAACATGTCCAAGCACACCAAGCTGATCGTGGTGCTCCGGGACCCTGTGACCCGCGCCGTGTCCGACTACACGCAGACCCGCTCCAAGAAGCCCCACATCCCGTCCTTCGAGAGCCTGGCCTTCAGGAACGGCACGGCGGCCGGCGGCGCGGCCGTGGACGCGACGTGGAGCGCGGTCCAGATCGGCCTGTACGCCAAGCACCTGCAGCGCTGGCGCCGATTCTTCCCCGCCGAGCAGCTGCTGCTGGTCAGTGGCGAGCGGCTGATTGGAGACCCCTCCGCCGAGATGGCGCGGGTCCAGGACTTCCTGGGCCTGAGGCGCGCCGTTGGCGGACGCCACTTCCACTTTGACGCGGCCAAGGGCTTCCCCTGCCTGCAGAGGCCCGAGGCTGACAGTAAGCCCCACTGTCTGGGGAAGACCAAGGGCCGGACCCACCCGGACATCGGCAGCCACGTGCTGCAGAGGCTGCGCGAGTTCTACCAGCCGCACAACCGGAGGTTCTACCAAATGACCGGCCAGGACTTCGGATGGGATTAGGAACTCCTGGCAGGGCACGACCAGGGCCGCTGGCTCCACCCCGTGTTCGTTTCTAGTTTTTACTTTCTTGGAGATTTTGATGCTATGTACAGTATTTAGTGTATGTGTAAAAAGTACAAAAGTCTATTTTATGATAATTTATTTCTATGCCGTTAACTCACTGAGCTGCCTATCTGTGTTCAATAATGATCCACACAATTAACCTTCCAGTTCAGTCCTCCTGCATTCATTTGTCTTCTTCTGTAATGACGTACATTTGTGTTTGTATTTGCAGAATGTAGCATACAATCAAGAAACACGTTTTCTTCAAGCACAGCAATCTGTTACGGGTATTCTAGGATCAGTAATCTGCACAAACATCTAGGGTGTTCATCTCCCTTCCTCCTTCTTCCAAATCCATTTTTGGCAGCCTGTGGTTCCATTCCCCCACCATGCCTGGCCCTCCAAAGCCCTGGGTCCTCCTGGTTTTGATCAGGAGGCTGATCAGAACAGTACTTGCTCCCCATCACGTCGGTCAGAGTGATAACATGGCCTGCTTCCTCTGCTGCACTGTGTGAAAAGAAGCTCCACACAGATAGCCACGCCTCTCAGGGCGCTTATGTCTCATGGTTATGGTCATGTCTCATGTTATGTCTCATGGTTATGGTCATGTCTCATGTTATGTCTCATGGTTATGGTTATGTCTCATGGTTATGTCTAATGGTCATGTCTAATGTTCGTGTTTCATGGTTATGTCTCATGGTTATGGTCATGTCTCATGTTATGTCTCATGGTTATTGTCATGTCTCATGTTATGTCTCATGGTTATGTCTAATGTTCGTGTCTCATGGTTATGGTCATGTCTCATGTTATGTATCATGGTTATGTTATGTCTCATCTCATGGTTATGGGTATGTCTCGTGTCATGTCTCACAGTCATGTTTCATGGTTATGGTCATGTCTCATGTTATGTATCATGGTTATGTTATGTCTCATCTCATGGTTATGGGTATGTCTCGTGTCATGTCCCAAGGTCATGTATCATGGTTATGGTCATGTCTCGTGTTATGTCTCATGTTATGTCTCATGGTGAGCAGTTCTATATCTAGAAGGGAATATCAGGTACGTGTCAGCAACAGTTTCTCCTTCACTTTGTGTGATTGAGTTGTTTGCTGGAGCTCCCGTGCTGCACACTGATCCTGAGCTGAAGGCCTGTGACCCACGGTGTGACCCACGGTGTGACCCACGGTGTTGCCAGCCTGGTGTGGCCACACTGATCCTGAGCTGAAGGCCTGTGACCCACGGTGTGACCCACGGTGTGACCCACGGTGTGACCCACAGTGTGACCCACGGTGTGACCCACGGTGTGACCCACGGTGTGACCACACTGCTCTGGGGGGCGGGGCGTGGCGGTGTTGCCCACGGTGTGACCCACGGTGTGACCCACGGTGTGACCCACGGTGTGGCCACACTGCTCTGGGGGGCGGGGCGTGGAGGATGTGCACATGATGGATGCATATGAGCTGGTGAAGTCATGTGTGGTTCAGCTCTCCAGCGAGGAGGTACTGTCATCATAGTTTTATAGTTCCAGGTAAATGAAGTAAATACTTTACACTGGGCCAAAAATCCTTTTTTACCGAAGATGTTCATATACGGTTGAGTTTTATTCAGCTTTTAAAAATAATTGAATTGTCAACGTTATTGGTGAAGTCATTCAAGTCATTGATGTATTACAACCCGATTCATGAATAAAATCACTATTTTGCTGTATGTGTGATTTTACAAGATGTACCTGAAGGGATTACAGTAATTCTGATATAAGGAGAAGACATACTGAAGTGACAGATCAATTAAATAAAATGTCTTTTTTGATTTCCAAAACCAGTATATGAACTCTTTGTGGTTTGTGAGACTTGAATAATATACAGTGCAACACATATTACTAAGGTGGGACTTATGTTTATATCCACTCTAAATTATGGGCTAAAAAGCTTCCAAAATAGCTTCTGCAAAAGCAGAATCAAATCCTGTGTGTAATATAATATCACAGACTAATTAGTAGCTCCTTGTTATCAGCAGCACAAGCAGCTAACAGCTCCTGTCTGAACAGGAAACGGGTTCATCAGCAGGAGCAAACAGGCATGGGCTTTCTCCTCTTCAAGACAGATTATGGAAAACACAACAACTCTGTTCACCCCCTGGGTGACATGTCCCTCCCCCCTCCCTCCCCCTCCCCCCCCCCCCCCCCCCCCCCCCCCCCCCCCCCCGGGTAACACTCCCTCCCACAGTGTTAAGCGTGTTTGTGTGGGAGGAATCGGCGTGGCCCCCATCCTGTCGTTTCTAATCCCTGACTTGACGGCTGAGTGTCCAGAGCCCTCCACCGTCAGGCCTTCAGGTGGTGAAGACAGCATGTGTTCCCTGCTGTTAAATATCCTCCCTGGCAGTGATTAGGATGAAAAGTGAAAACATCAGCCTCTCCACAAAAGGTTTAGTGAAATTCCCTTTTAAGTCCACTTTCCCACCAGTTATTGAATTATTAACACCCATCTCTAATATCACAGTGATACATTCTGAAAAAGAAAAAACACAAGAAGTCCAACTCCAAAAATATCAACCTGAATTCCACGCACTGCATTTATTTACCTCTACTTAACACACTACCCACAATGCACCTTGTCTACCTGTGCTACCAAGGATTCTGATGGAGGCAGAGGCCCCTGTAGGGCAATATGATCTCTCTCTCTCTCTCTCTCTCTCTCTCTCTCTCTCTCTCTCTCTCTCTCTCTCTCTCTCTCTCTCTCTCTCTCTCTCTCTCTCTCTCTCTCTCTCTCTCTCTCTCTCTCTCTCTGTCTCTGTCTCTCTCTCTCTCCCTCTCTCTCTCTCTCTCTCTCTCTCTCTCTCTCTCATTACAGGGACAGACACGAGGGGCGAGGTAATTGCTAGGCTCCTGACTGGGGAGCTGTTGTTAGCATACATCCCTTCAGGCTATTGTAAGCAGCAGGCATGTTTGAAGGTTGGGGAAAATGGACACCTTGCAGACCTGAGCACCAGGGAGCTTCACATCGTCCTGGAAGCTCTCTCCTGGGGAAACTAAATGCTGCCTCAGCAAAGCAGAGTCAACATGCAGATGGTTGCTTCATAGGAGAGAAGGGAACAAGGGTGTACATCTGGCTGGGCTCGGGAACAGTTAACAAAGGGTGGGGAATGACTGCCAGTCAATAGTTCTTATGGTAGCACACAGTACAAAGCTCATTAAAAGCAAGTATTCTTTGCCAGCCTGCCGACTGTATAAGATGATGTGTGTCACAGTGGGGACCTCCCCTGAGGAATGGCTCTCCAAGGACACTGCTGTGGAAGGAGAACGTGAAGAAGAGGAGGGCTTATGTGATGAGCACATTAGGCTGAACACAGCCAGCACTCTGTCCATCCGGTTTGGAGTAGAGCAAGATGAACAAGAAGAAGACCAAGAAGAACAAAAGTCATGTGTACTTTGCTGTGTAGATTACAGACCACCCTCCTAATTGGAACCCCCTGCTCGGGGTGTAAAGTGCAGTGATGTGAAGGCGGGTTAATAAAAGGACTGCCACCCACTCCACTTCAGGCTCGGGCTGGAAGTTTGTACTGGAAGATGTTTGTTGTGTTGCTATTGTGGAAAGATAGCTAGCAATTTAAGGATTCCAAAGTATCCAAAATGACACAGAGAACCTCTTGATGAACCCTTGATCTCTGACTGAACCTGCAGGCCCACCTCGTGATGGTGCTCCAGGGTGGCCCTCAGCGCCAGGCAGGCTGCAGCAGTAGTCGTACAGTCCTGGGCTCGCCTGTTCGAGCCCCAGCTGCCCCAAGTACGCAACCAAGGATGACCAAGGACTATGGAGGGGATGGCCAATCAAACACGCAGCAAGCCGGTGAGTTGGCAAGCTGATGCACTATAGATTTGTAATGAGTAATATTTTAGAGTTATGTTCTGCGATTCCAAACTTTGCAGAATCTCACTTTATTTGAACACGTGGAACTCCAACATGACCAGCCCATGTTTATCCCATGGAGAACAGAACAGCCTGGCTGAAGACCTGGCGCCTTCAACCAGATCAATGCCTGGTGTCTTTAAGCATCTGTTTGAACTGTACAACACAGACAGAACATCCAAGAACGATGGCTATAGAATGCACAGTGGGATGGTCTGTCCTAAAGGAAAGGACTACAGTCTACTAATTTAACCATCTCTGGCCCGCTAATCTCTTATTCTGCATTGTCCAGCAGCCTAATTCTAATCCGGAAGGAAGGGCAAGCATTAAATTGGAAGACTTGGGTCTGACATGTGTGCTGACATGCTAATCCAGCTGTAATCCTACTGTTGGATTAGCCTTACTGTTAGTAAGAGCTTTATTACACTGCCGGCTTCAAAGAAGACAGAAAAGAGGCACTTTGAAGCCAGCAGCCGGTACATCTCACAAATGAGTGCAGAGGTGAATCAGTGCCTTGTTTCATCTGGTCCAGCCGGGATCCCGGGGACATGAGGTTGCTCTAGCTGTGGTGCTAACCAGGCTGCAGTCCATGAGATCCTACTCATGTCATTAGTGGCCTGGATTTAAGGCAGCCGTCAGAACAGATGATGTCGTCCTGCTGCAGTACTGGGTCACATCGCTGGCACGCCGTCAGATCTCAAACAGCAATTTCACTTTTTAAAGGAGAACACATCTCCATTCCTGAATACAGTTCAAATTAAAATTAATACAATATCTCTCTCTTTTGACCAATGTACTTATTAAGCCGCTTTGGATAACAGCCTCTGCTAAATGCCCTAAATGTAAATGTAAATGTAAATAAAGCCAGTCCCAAACAGTACAACATCCTCAGATGAACACGTGAATCGGTTTTATATTCACTACTGATTCATTTTGAACATGATATGTTCATCACATGTCACTGAGAAGGAAGAGTGAAGGGGTTTTGCCCAAGGGCACCTATCTGTGGGCATTGAGCTTCAACCCTTTGTGGCGGAGAGTCCTCAAGACTTTGTAATGTAGAACAATTCATCATCTGTGATACTTAGCGGATCATTGAGTGTAAACTAAATGTTGGACATCTTTAACATCGTTAACTAACAACTGACTGACTAAAAATGATGACTTCATCGATTGACCATCGAGCAAATCCTCCAAACGGCCAATCACCATGGTGGACAGAAAGGAGACGACGCCCCTTTCTCCCTACTTGTAAACCGTTCAGACTTCATCCCCTTGGTGTGAAACACATGATTTCCCCAATGACCTTCCAGCGCACTAAGCTTGTGACTTTGTCCCCCGAGGTCCTTGGACAGCAGCACACATTAAGGTTCTGATGGTGGAGCTGCTGGCGTTGTTTCTAGACTTCATTGTTTAGATTCTGCTTCCATATCCACAGTGCTTGACGTGTGGATGGGACTGTATGACCTAAACACAGGACCTCCCTGAACCGGCACCCTCTGACAGATAGTGCTATGAGTAGAACACCATGGTATCACCAGAACGAAAGGGGT
Organism: Urophycis tenuis; assembly: GCA_036785325.1. NCBI lineage: Eukaryota > Metazoa > Chordata > Actinopteri > Gadiformes > Phycidae > Urophycis > Urophycis tenuis. The sequence goes on from JAXIVH010000021.1 coordinate 1,057,803, forward strand.
AACCAGATATTCCCCTCAGGACAGAGCCCGGGCCAAAGTGGTCCTCTCACCAGCAGAGCCAGTGGTCTCGGTAGTTAATGCCTCCTGTGGTCGACCCAGCAGCATTTACTGCAGTGGCCCGCCTGCCTGGTTCCAGTGTGGACACTCCATGATGCCAGGCTGGTCTCTTCAGTGCTTTAATGTCTGCATCACACTGCCTGGGGATGCCTGCCCACCATTACACCAGACTCATTGAACCCTCAGACTCAAAAGTTTAGAGGTGTTTTTTTAATCTAAACCTTTTAAGGTTTACGCTAACAACACTTTTTCCATAATGACCATATGAATAAGACACAGGGACAGACTGAACACTAATAGACTAATAAACTAATAAACTACATTACAAATAACACAAGCTGACTGTCCATCCACAACAAAGCCATTGGCTGCCACCACCCGTGTGGCCGCAACATATAATATAATATAACATAATATAATATAATATAACATATAACATATAACATACAACATACAACATGTCACCCAGTTACATCCTCGTCCCCTCTGTCACCAGGGTGTGTGTGTGTGTGTGTGTGTGTGTGTGTGTGTGTGTCTGTGTGTGTGTGTGTGTGTCTGTGTGTGTGTGTGTGTGTGTGTGTGTGTGTGTGTGTGTGTGTGTGTGTGTGTGGGTCTGTGTGTGTGTCTGTGTGTGTGTCTGTGTGTCTGTGTGTGTGTGTGTGTGTGTGTGTGTGTGTGTGTGTGTGTGTGTGTGTCTGTGTGTGTGTGTGTGTGTGTGTGTGTGTGTGTGTGTGTCTGTGTGTGTGTCTGTGTGTGTGTGTGTGTGTGTGTGTGTGGGTCTGTGTGTGTGTCTGTGTGTGTGTGTGTGTGTGTGTGTGGGTCTGTGTGTGTGTGTGTGTGTGTGTGTGTGTGTGTGTGTGTGTGTGTGTGTGTGTGTGTGGTAGTAACCCTCCATAATCCCCAGTTTGGCTTCCAGAGCAGCATGGGGATGAGTGGCCGGTCTGAAGCCTCCAGCGCCAGGCGTCCTGGTCCTCAGGGTCCTCAGGGTCCTCAGGGTCCTCAGCGCCAGACGTCCTGGTCCTCAGGGTCCTCAGCGCCAGACGTCCTGGTCCTCAGGGTCCTCAGCGCCAGACGTCCTGGTCCTCAGGGTCCTCAGCGCCAGACGTCCTGGTCCTCAGCGCCAGACGTCCTGGTCCTCAGGGTCCTCAGCGCCAGACGTCCTGGTCCTCAGGGTCCTCAGGGTCCTCAGCGCCAGACGTCCTGGTCCTCAGGGTCCTCAGGGTCCTCAGGGTCCTCAGGGTCCTCAGGGTCCTCAGCGCCAGACGTCCTGGTCCTCAGGGTCCTCAGCGCCAGACGTCCTGGTCCTCAGGGTCCTCAGCGCCAGACGTCCTGGTCCTCAGGGTCCTCAGCGCCAGACGTCCTGGTCCTCAGGGCGCGGGGCTCTGGAGGAGCTTCTGGCCACACGGTGGTTGTACGAGTGCTGGGGGTCATCGGGGTCATGAATGTGAGAACATATTGTGGAAAAAAACCCTGATTCTGGATTATGCCCTGAGATATGGAGGACAGACAGTGATGCATCGCAATTATCTTAAATCCAATAATGATGTGTGTGTGTGTGTGTGTGTGTGTGTGTGTGTGTCTCAGGAGGCAATTCAATGTAGCAGACGCTGTGGCTTCCAGGGAGATGGTGCTGTGTTCCTGTGGTAACATGAGGTGAATGTGAAGTGAATGTGAGGTGGATGTGAGGTGAATGTGAGGTGAATGTGAGGTGAGGTAAAACTCTGTGTCTCAACATGCGAACACCTCCTTCAGACCGTGGGATGAAGGAGTGAGTGGTAAAGGCAGTCCATGCACGTGTTCATCCTGACAGGTGTTATTGCCATCCTGCTAGCCTTGAGTGAAGCAGTTAGCGAAGCTGGCAACTTAGCTAGCGACCAAGCCCCTCAGAACCCACCCCCCACCCCCCCCCCCCCACCCCCCCCCCCCCGCCCCGGCAGATTCACGGCCCACGCTCAACAGCCTCCATTTGAATCCTCATGGACGATATATTTCTAGAGTGAGCTTGGTATTCCTGGTGTGAATGAGTTGTCCTTGAGCCCGCCCCCAAGCCCTCCTAGCTGCAACCAGGGAGAACATCTCTGATTGGTCATGGAGCCCGCGGAGGAGACTTACGTTGCCACGGCTTCAGGGGCTGGGCTGCCCCTCGCCGACAGAGCGAAGGTTCTTCACCACGTTCTGGGGAGGATTTGGTGACTGATGGTGGAGACGTACGCCTGGCCTGTGATGGGACATGGGACTCGTCCTGGATGTTCATTAGCAACATCAACAGGCTTTCTGCTCCCGAAGACGACCACATTGAGAAACAACTGTGGTCCAGCTTGGAGAGAGGGAGGGAGAGTTACTCCTCACGTAGCTTCACAGCTAATGCTACGAGCATCGCTCCTACAGAGGCTCTGTCAAGGGAGGTACACTCACACACACACACACACACACACACACACACACACACACACACACACACACAGACACATACACACACACACACACAGACACACACACACACACACACACACACACACACACACACAAACACACACAGACACACACACACACACACACACACACACACACACACACACACAGACACAGACACACACACACACACACACACACACACTCACACACATACACACACATACACACACACACACACACATACACATACACACACACACACACACACACACACACACACACACACACACACATACACACACACACACACACACACTATCACACATACACACATACACACACACACACACAGACACACACACACACACACACAGACACACACACACACACACACACACACACACACACACACACACACACACACACACACACACACACACACTCGCACAGTAAAGAGTACAAGTCTCGGAATGCTCTGCGTATCGTTGTATGAACTGATTTCATGATATGCCCTTGATCACTCATCGTAAACGCTTCAAACGGTGAACGTTAAAGGCGACACAGTGTATGTATTAGGATTCATAACCACCATCCAGAAAGGAGCTGGTTCACAGTCTCTGTTTGGAGACACAGCCCAGAGCCCAGGCTTTCTGTCAGCCATTGGAGATGTATACAACAGGAGCCTTTCTGCAGCACTTCATCTGTCACCATCCATTAACCTGCCAGGGCCGAGTGTTCCAGCAACAGGCCAGCTGCTCAGACGAGGTGTCCGCTACGCATCAGGAGAGCCTGTGGACACCGGCCAGGGTTGTGTAGTGGAACACCTCCACAACTCAGCCAAAGTGCAGGTCTGTTCAGCAGTAGTGTGTGCTGTGTCCAGGCGCTCACAGAGGTCCTGGACCATCACCAACTGAAACAGGGATTCTTTCAGGATGGCTTTGCATTTTCAATCATCTTCAAAGCGATTTGAAGTGATTAAAAAGGAATAAGGTGATCTTTGTGATCTGTCAGAAGCTTGAATCTTGTACATGTGTTACAATGCTGTAACTATATGAGTGGGGAGGATCATTTCTATAAGTCATGATCCTTGGGTAATTCAGACTTCATTTGCAGAGAGAGAGCAAGACACACACACACACACACACACACACACACACACACACACACACACACACACACACACACACACACACACACACACACACACACACACACACACAGTGACTCTCCATCAAAAATAAAACACTGGTTAAAACATCTTTATGATGGGAAAGTTTTGGGGTCAGAGGCAATGGAACTGTGGGGCGACTTCCAGAGTGCTCCTCCAGTTGTTTCTAACATTCCCAGCTGAAGAAGAAAAATACGCACAGATGTGGAATGAAATATGTTTTTCAAAACAATGTCACTTTGACTTCAAACCTTATTGCATTAACTGTCAGTTTGGGGCAAACGAGTGTCTGAACCACCAGGGGGAACACAGCCTCTACCTGCAGACGTGTGCTGCTGCCTTCTGGACCATGGAGCGGCTCAGATGTACGGAGCCGCTCAGAGATGGAGGGCAGAGGAACATACCCTCCCCGTCCGCTGGTTGAAGAACTTCCTTTTGATGAGTTATGCTGCTTTGCATTTGTGTGTGTGTGTGTGTGTGTGTGTGTGTGACCTGTATAAAACACAATCATGGTCATTCATTCATATATTTCAGCGGGGGGATATCTAGAACATCAGCCTCCCAGAGGAAGCACCAGGACATTCCTGGTTCCTCTGAGGACCTGCTGTAACATCTCTAAACATCTCACAGCAGAGACATGAGCTCACTGGGAGCACCACAGTTCTGGCCCGATCAGACGCACACTCTCACCCTTCACTCCCCCCCTCCCCCTTGCACCCGCGGCTGTGTTTCAATGGGGGACTCTGTCTTTACGAGCCACATTGGCGCTGATAAGAGTGTTTGCTCCACAAAGTCAGCGAGGGCTGTGAACTCAGCACACCAAACATGGTGTGAACTGTGGACTTATGAAACACCTCCACCAAGCTAAATGATATGACCGCAGGTGTTAATGAAGCTGTTAGAACATACACAGCATCTATACAGAAAACATGGTGGGATTGTGTGGCAGCGTTCCAGTAGAGCTACGGTGCTTCTCACACCTCTTCCCTGGGGTTATAAACACGCTGTGCATTGACGTTGAGAAAAGAGATGAGGATCACAGATACAGCAAATGTTACACCAACAGGTGTCTTCAGTGGTCTTTGAAACGGATCTCCCTGCCAGTCATCCTTCAGGGTTCACCTCTTCTGGACAGCAACCGGAGCTGAACTACAGCGATGCTGAGAACACGAGTCACTTAGGAAGACATCCAGGGGACATTTGGCAACCTGGCACAGGAAGAAACGTTTATTCTGGTCCTTCTAAGGGATTCTCCGGCATCATCCCTTTATGATTTTACCATGACCCCTGTCTTCCATGATTGTACTGATGAACCAGAGTTGTAACACATTAGACTTGAAGCACTTAAGTGATTGTCAACGTGGAAGAGACATTTTTTCATTGCACTGTACAAACACTCACAGTGCTAGATGCAGCCTTCAGAAGAAGAAAAAATATATAGATTGTGTTTTTTTTTTCTTGTTGTTCATTGACACTGAATTCACCCGTACAAGGAAAGACAGGAGAGACAGGAGAGACAGGAGAGACAGGAAAGACAGGAGAGACAGGAGAGACAGTCGGAGAAATGAATTCACACGCAATGCGCTGAGAATGCACTTGTTTCTTAGTTGTTGTATATTTGAAATGAACATTAAATTAGATATTGGAAATAAAGAACAAATGGTACACAGACCCTCAGCCCCCACAGGAAGGTGATTATGTTGATTTGCTGAAACAAATAAATCTTTTTCTGTGGTTTTCCAACATGGAAAACCAAGCACTGACAGAAGCACTGACGTGGGCTGTGTGTGTGTGTGTGTGTGTGAACAAGTGACTGATAGTGACATTGTCTTTGACTTCATACAGGATCCTGAGTGTTTACCTTGGCTCCAAAAGGCTGAGGCTGTGAGTCCTCTGGACCCCAGGGTCTCCCATGGGAGGTCATCACTCACCCAAGGGAGACATCCGGGATGACAAACAAAGACACACTGCCCCTCCAATCCACAGCACCTACAGCCCCCCCAGCCCAGGGTCCCGGCACCTTGAGGACCACCATGGGGTCACGAGGGGTGAAGGACCCCCGGCCAGGCCTGGCTGGCTTCAGTTATCACCAGGACCACCATGTCAGATATCACCAGGACCACCATGTCAGATATCACCAGGACCACCATGTCAGATATCACCAGGACTACCATGTCCGATATCATCAGGACCACCATGTCAGATATCATCAGGACCACCATGTCAGATATCATCAGGACCACCATGTCAGATATCACCAGGACCACCATGTCAGATATCACCAGGACCACCATGTCAATATCACCAGGACCACCATGTCAGATATCACCAGGACCACCATGTCAGATATCACCAGGACCACCATGTCAGATATCACCAGGACCACCATGTCAGATACTGTATCATCAGGAGCACCATGTCAGATATCATCAGGACCACCATGTCAGATATCACCAGGACCACCATGTCAGTTATCACCAGGACCACCATGTCAGATACTGTATCACCAGGACCACCATGTCAGATATCACCAGGACCACCATGTCAGATATCACCAGGACCACCATGTCAGATACTGTATCACCAGGACCACCATGTCAGATATCACCAGGACCACCATGTCAGTTATCACCAGGACCACCATGTCAGTTATCACCAGGACCACCATGTCAATATCACCAGGACCACCATGTCAATATCACCAGGACCACCATGTCAGATATCACCAGGACCACCATGTCAGATATCACCAGGACCACCATGTCAGATATCACCAGGACCACCATGTCAGATACTGTATCACCAGGACCACCATGTCAGTTATCATCAGGAGCACCATGTCAGATATCATCAGGACCACCATGTCAGATATTACCAGGACCACCATGTCAGATATCACCAGGACCACCATGTCAGTTATCACCAGGACCACCATGTCAGATATCACCAGGACCACCATGTCAGTTATCACCAGGACCACCATGTCAGATACTGTATCACCAGGACCACCATGTCAGATATCACCAGGACCACCATGTCAGATATCACCAGGACCACCATGTCAGATACTGTATCACCAGGACCACCATGTCAGATATCACCAGGACCACCATGTCAGTTATCACCAGGACCACCATGTCAGTTACCACCAGGACCACCATGTCAGTTATCACCAGGACCACCATGTCAGTTATCACCAGGACCACCATGTCAGATATCACCAGGACCACCATGTCAGTTATCACCAGGACCACCATGTCAGATATCACCAGGACCACCATGTCAGTTATCACCAGGACCACCATGTCAGATATCACCAGGAACGCCATGTCAGATATCACCAGGACCACCATGTCAACTCGTCGCCGTTACCTCGTTATCTGATCCCAGCGCCATCCCATAGTCGCTCTAGCCTGAGGAATGCCCTCTTGCATTATGGGGGACATTATTTCCAGATAACACATAAACATATCTGTCTCAATATTGGGGGGGGGGGGGGGGCAGCGAGGGGAGCTGGTGAGGCAGACCACCACTCACCTGGACCAGCGCTCCAGGTACTGAGTGTACGAGTGTGTGCTGCAAATCGGCCGACGAATAATAATCCAAGTTCCAACCCACATACATGGGAATGTAAACCACATCGTGGTTCTTAAGGCTTCAGTTCTAGTTCTACTCGTTAGCTCACGCTGTTCTGCAGCTCCGATGCAAACTATCAGCCCAATGAACAGGAGTGGCACTCTTAAAGGGACAGCGTTTCTTTTCCAGTCCTGTGCCAGTCAGGATGCTGCGGGTTCTCATCACTCAGGTTGAGACATCAGTCAGTCTCACCTGGTGCTGCTCCACTCTGTCTGGACCACCATGAGCCTCATGGAGCCCGTTCTGGCTGTAGGTCTGTGTGGGTTCACTCAGGTCACATTTTCATATATCATTTCTCAGGATATATCACCACCACTGTAAAGACACATGATGTGACACACACACATACAAGTGTGAACAAAACATTAGTGTATTGTAATCAATATCCTCTCATTATTCTTACAAATGTAATATTTCACAACCCGAGTAGTATGATGTCAAAGAAAATCCCAAGAGGATTTAAGACATCTATACCGTACGTATTACATGTTGTGGGCGCCTGGTCTACGATGCACAACACTGGGACAGCGAATTGGAATAAAACAGGCAACACAGGGGTTGCGCTGAAATCAACTTAGATATTTATTTATAAAGTGTGGGAAAAGGGAGGGGAAAAAGGCAACTCAAATCTTCACCAGGTTTGGCAGTTGGCGTCACAAGGCTCCGACTGGCTCTTCCTGTGGTGAGAGGGCGAGAGAGAGAGAGAGAGAGAGGGAGGACGGGGTTAGTCAGGTATGGGCTCCCTGCCACTGACCTCTTCGCCTTAGCTGGGCTCAGGCCTCTGGTCGGGTTCCTCCTTGGCCTGCAGGCCTTCTCTCTTGGTCGAGCACCAGACTGACTTCACGTGGGTGAAGTCTCCACTCACTCCTCCAGTTCCTCCCCTTCAGCTTCCACTGGGGAGTATAAAAGGCCTCCAGACTGCAGGCCTAACTCGGCACACCTGTGAGGTTAAGTGGAGGCACCTGGGGGGGCGGAGTCCCTAGGACCCAAATCAATGTAGGGTAGTACCTCCTAGAGTACTATAGAGAGATACTCTCTCTATAGTACTCTAGTACCTCCCATCCACCACCACACCCCCTTAGCTGCCTTTGTGGCCACCACGTGGCCATGTGGGGCACTGCTCACCAGCTGGGCCATCACACTGAATACTTGATATTTTGGGAATGTGGCCCAGAGGCAGTATTTGATCTGTTGAGTACATAATACAACTCCTTTTACCAGCACTGTATCAAGGTCAATTCAGGCTTTAATCATCACTGGATCAAAGGTTCTGCTGGTCAAATTATCACTGGATCAAAGTTAGCCTCTTTGCGAAATGTTGTACAAATACAATGTACAAAGATACGTCTCTCTCTCGCTCTGCCTCTCTGGATGCTGGTGGAGGGACCTTCCACCAGAACGTAGGGCAGGTGCCTGCTAGGTTCCACATGTGCAGCTCAGCTCAGATTCTGTCGGCCCGTCAAAGTGTCCATCCAGCTGCGTGCTGAAGAGAGAAGACAGAGGTGGGCGTGTGTGTGTGTGTGTGTGTGTGTGTGTGTGTGTGTGTGTGTGTGTGTGTGTGTGTGTGTGTGTGTGTGAGAGAGTGTGTGTGGCCACACTGCGCCCCCCCCCCCTGGGACACAGGACGCTCCCAGAAGCCCCGCCCCCACTCCACCATGGTTGAAGACAACACAGAAGGACTCTCCAGTGGACGATGGAGAACATGATGTATTTACTGAGCACGGGGGAGGGGTCACTCCCCTGCCCTCCCCTGCCCTCCCCTGCCCTCCCCCCTGTCTCCCCCCTGTCTCCCCCCTGTCTCCCCCCAGCAGCGTCCTGTACTGACTGCTGACAGGCCTCCTGTGACCCGCACTGTGATAAATAACCCTGGAGGTTAACCACATTGAGGGCTCAGCATGTTATCAGAACCCCCTGGAGGCGCCATATTACACCGGTAATACAAGAATTAAACCGCAATAGACAAGAAAAATAGATCAAATGAACAATGAAGTAACAATTGGTTGTCTTCCTCAACATGAGAAACCGTGTCTGTCATTGGACAGCGGAGACTCTCTGACGGGTCTCTGGTGCATCATTCACACGGGGGTCTGGCGCCACCTGGTGGACATGTGTGGACCTTACAGCTCTCAGTCGCATTCAGGAGATAAGGATTAAAAAAAAAAAAAAACTACGCATGGAACTAACGTGTCTGATGGCTGGATCTAAAGAGCAGCCTCTGGTGGTCTCATCAACCCGAACTCACTGTTATTGAACTCACTGTTAGTTGAATTCACTGTTAGGTGAACTCACTGTTATTGAACTCACTGTTAGGTGAACTCACTGTTAGTTGAACTCAATGTTGGTTGAACTCAATGTTGGTTGAACTCACTGTTAGGTGAACTCACTGTTGGTTGAACTCACTGTTAGTTGAACTCACTGTTAGGTGAACTCACTGTTAGGTGAACTCACTGTTATTGAACTCACTGTTAGGTGAACTCACTGTTGGTTGAACTCACTGTTAGGTGAACTCACTGTTGGTTGAACTCAATGTTGGTTGAACTCACTGTTAGGTGAACTCACTGTTAGGTGAACTCACTTTTAGTTGAACTCACTGAGGTGAACTCACTGTTAGTTGAACTCACTGTTAGGTGAACTCACTGTTAGGTGAACTCACTGTTAGGTGAACTCACTGTTAGTTAAACTCACTGTTAGGTGAACTCACTGTTAGGTGAACTCACTGTTAGGTGAACTCACTGTTAGTTGAACTCACTGTTAGTTGAACTCACTGTTAGGTGAACTCACTGTTAGGTGAACTCACTGTTAGGTGAACTCACTGTTGGTTGAACTCAATGTTGGTTGAACTCACTGTTAGGTGAACTCACTGTTAGGTGAACTCACTTTTAGTTGAACTCACTGTTAGGTGAACTCACTGTTAGTTGAACTCACTGTTAGGTGAACTCACTGTTAGGTGAACTCACTGTTAGTTGAACTCACTGTTAGGTGAACTCACTGTTAGTTAAACTCACTGTTAGGTGAACTCACTGGAGTTTAACATGGAGGAACAAAATGCTCTTCAGACGATTTATTTAGAACTACACTTACACACAAATTGTTTATTTGTACAAATAATTTCAAACACACATCATGAGAGTTACTAACAATGTTAAAATTGAAACACAAAGTATGCTATACAGTTCAAGAATGGTAGGTTTTTTTTAGAAAGCACCATTTTTCAAAACTAGAAAAAATAGAAAACGAAACATATGGAAATACAAAACAAGCTATTTGGCACATCAAAATACAAAGATATTTCAGAATGACTTCATGAGTGAAACACGTCCACTGAGGACTGTGAGCACTGTCTTATCCTTCATTACACAGATTCTAAGTCAAGGCACGGTTTCAAAGTGAGTAACGATCAGGCTGTAACCAGGAGAACTAACCCAGGGATAGGTTAGGGTTAACCAGGAGAACTAACCCAGGGATAGGTTAGGGTTAACCAGGAGAACTAACCCAGGGATAGGTTAGGGTTAACCAGGAGAACTAACCCAGGGATAGGTTAGGGTTAACCAGGAGAACTAACCCAGGGATAGGTTAGGGTTAACCAGGAGAACTAACCCAGGGATAGGTTAGGGTTAACCAGGAGAACTCACCCAGGGATAGGTTAGGGTTAGGCTACCTCTCTTTGGTGCAGCTGTATGAATCTTCATGAGCCATCAGTCATGAACAATATGAATGAACCTGAAACACTATGTACAAAAGCTATGTAGAAGAGAATGTTATAAATATGTCTAAACACCACACACACTGTGTACATCTGTGCACTGGGTGTGGCAGTGGATTTGGTTCTCTGTGGGTTCTGTTGTCATGCAAGGTTGATGAAGGGCGAGTGAGGTACAGATTGAAACCAGAGGAATAGGAGACCCCCACGCCCAGATGACCCCCAGATGACCCCCAGATGACCCCCACAGTGACCCTGTGAGGCTGCTGGCCAATGAAACGGGGGAGTCAGTCGTGTTTCTTTGGGGTTTTACTTTGGGGATCAAGTGATGAAAACAGCCTGAAAGATGACCCTGGGATGACCTCCCAGTTGACCTCCAGTTATGTTGGCTTACAACCGCAGGCTGGACTGGGGGCACGGTGGGGTATCTGTCCAGTCTGGGGACACGGTGGGGTATCTGTCCAGTCTGGGGGCACGGTGGGGTATCTGTCCAGTCTGGGGACACGGTGGGGTATCTGTCCAGTCTGGGGGCATGGTGGGGTATCTGTCCAGTCTGGGGACACGGTGGGGTATCTGTCCAGTCTGGGGGCACGGTGGGGTATCTGTCCAGTCTGGGGGCACGGTGGGGTATCTGTCCAGTCTGGGGGCAGTCAGCACGGTGGGGTATCTGTCCAGTCTGGGGGCAGTCAGCACGGTGGGGTATCTGTCTGGTCTGGGGGCACGGTGGGGTATCTGTCTGGTCTGGGGGCAGTCAGCACGGTGGGGTATCTGTCCAGTCTGGGGGCACGGTGGGGTATCTGTCCAGTCTGGGGGCACGGTGGGGTATCTGTCCAGTCTGGGGGCAGTCAGCACGGTGGGGTATCTGTCCAGTCTGGGGGCAGTCAGCACGGTGGGGTATCTGTCCAGTCTGGGGGCACGGTGGGGTATCTGTCCAGTCTGGGGGCAGTCAGCACGGTGGGGTATCTGTCCAGTCTGGGGGCAGTCAGCACGGTGGGGTATCTGTCCAGTCTGGGGGCAGTCAGCACGGTGGGGTATCTGACTGTTGGGTAACTTTTTAGAGAGTACGGCCTCATCGCCGTTCCCAACGTTAACTACGTTTCACAAAAAAACTCAGAAAAGGATCACTGACGTCATTTTTCAGAACCGTGACACCAGAGGACGCCAACCCCATCAGAGATGTCAGCGGTCCACCTTTTACAAGCTTGTTTGTTTAGCAGAAACAGAGTTGAGTTGTGACCGCGATTGAAATGAGAAAGGAGCCCATTGGATTTATCAGTGGGGGAGGCGGGGACTCCATCCTCACCTCCTCCACCTCTTCATCACCTCTCATTCCCTCTTCCTCAGGATGATGTAGATGAGGCCGCTGACCAGCGACAGCGGGAAGGCCACCCAGGCCAGCACGTAGGCGTAGCCGAAGGAGCTGCCGGAGTCGCCCTCAGGACTCATCACCGTGTAGATGATGGCTGCACACATCACAAACAGGCCTGGACACGGGACACAGGGGGAGGCAGAGGGGAGGCACGGGGGAGGCACGGGGGAGGCAGAGGGGAGGCACGGGGGAGGCAGAGGGGAGGCACGGGGGAGGCAGAGGGGGAAAGGGAGAAATGGGGAGACAGAGCGTTAAAGGAGAGTTCAGAGTTATGTGTTTGCTCAGTATGTCATCACTGCTCGCCTGCCAACACAAGCCCTGTCCCTCATGAGGGGGCGGGGCTCGTGGGGCGGGGCTGGCCGGGCGTGGTCGCTGAGCTCATACGTACTGGCCAGGATCTGGAAGATGGCGGTGAAGAAGAAACGCC
>JAXIVH010000021.1:1078074-1082738 GCA_036785325.1 Urophycis tenuis
GCAGAGTAACAGAACCGCTGTGATTAACAGAACCACAACAGCCGTACCTTGTTCTGTGGCCCGTTGATTCAATAGTAAAAAAGAGAATCATTCAGAATACATGAATCACCACTTCATCACGTAGGTTTGTACATCCACCTTTATTCTCCCAGCGGTCAGGGGCATGGGGTCAGAGGTCATGGAGCAGCCTTGCTGCTGTCATGAAGCTAGAAAGTAAAGAGGTGATGTATGATGTCACCACTCTGCCTCACTCTCACACACTTTGCACGGCAACGTGAAAACACAATGTCACCAATCCCCTACCACACACACACACACACACACGCACGCACGCACACACACACACACACACACACACACACACACCACACACACACACACACACACGCACACGCACACGCACGACGCACACACACACACGCACACGCACGCACACGCACACGCACACACACACACACAAATGGCTGCCTTCACATTCCAGTGTGTTCTGTGCACAAGGTTATCTTGAAAAGCCTGTGTACTGTCAGAGTGTGTGTGCTGCAGCAGAATAAGGAGGAGAACATGTTCACATCCAGACTGACAAACACAAGAGAGGCTCCCTTTTCACAGCAGCTGCTTCGTGCCGCTTTAAACAAAGACGTTCTGGAGTGGAGACGTGAACACGCAGATAACACAGGGCCTGAGACACTGGACACCACACACACCAGGGCCCGCAGACCTCGGGACCAGCTCTCTCTGTCTGTCCCCAGAGAGCATGTCTCAGGGTGGTGAGACACAGGGTGAGACACAGGGTGAGACTCAGGGTGAGACACAGGGTGAGACTCAGGGTGAGACACAGGGTGAGACACAGGGTGAGACACAGGGTGAGACTCAGGGTGAGACTCAGGGTGAGACACAGGGTGAGGACTCAGGGTGAGACTAAGGGTGAGACACAGGGTGAGACAACAGGGTGAGACTCAGGGTGAGACCACAGGGTGAGACACAGGGTGAGACTCAGGGTGAGACTCAGGGTGAGACACAGGGTGAGACTCAGGGTGAGACACAGGGTGAGACTCAGGGTGAGACTCAGGGTGAGACACAGGGTGAGACACAGGGTGAGACTCAGGGTGATGCTCTGGAGCCTTGGCAAGGAGTGAGGCGATGTACACCCCAAGTTTCTACATGCCCTCTGCCATCTGCTCCTAAAGAACACTGTCATGTCAGTCCCAGCTCTTTGCCCACTTATGAATGTCATTAGCCTGGTTTCATTAGCCTGGTTTTATTAGCCTGGTTTTATTAGCCTAGCCTTGTGTTCCTTGTTAGCATGCTATCTCTTAAAGACCTCCATAGAAGAACAGTCTGAAGGAGCCCAGTGTCCAAAGAGATGCTGTTGAGGTAGCAAGATATTCTACATTATATATCCATCCATGTGTGTCTCTCTGTTTCCATGTCCAATATTGATATGTCCTAAATTATATCTACATCATATCTATATTATATCTACATCATATCTATATTATATCTACATTATATCTATATTATATCTACATCATATCTATATTATATATACATCATATCTATATTTATATCTACATCATATCTATATTATATCTACATCACATCTATATTATATCTACATCACATCTATATTATATCTACATTATATCTATATTATATCTACATTATATCTATATTATATCTACATCATATCTATATTATATATACATTATATCTATATTATATCTACATCATATCTATATTATATCTACATCATATCTATATTATATCTACATCATATCTATATTATATATACATCATTATCTATATTATATCTACATCATATCTATATTATATATACATCATATCTATATTATATCTACATCATATCTATATTATATCTACATCACATCTATATTATATCTACATCATATCTATATTATATCTACATTATATCTATATTATATCTACATCATATCTATATTATATCTACATCATATCTATATTATATCTACATCACATCTATATTATATCTACATCATATCTATATTATATCTACATCATATCTATATTATATCTACATCATATCTATATTATATCTACATCATATCTATATTATATCTACATCATATCTATATTATATCTACATCATATCTATATTATATATACATTATGAGGGGTCACCCCAGTACCCAAGACCAGGAGATGAGGCAGGTATGTGGGTCTGGAGGAGGAGGAGGATGAGGTGGAGGCCTGGAGGAGGAGGAGGAGGTGGAGGCCTAATGGAGGAGGTGGAGGCCTGGAGGAGGAGGAGGAGGTGGAGGCCTGAAGGAGGTGGAGGCCTGGAGGAGGAGGTGGAGGCCTGGAGGAGGAGGTGGAGGTGGAGGCCTGGAGGAGTGTGGAGGAGGAGGTGGAGGCCTGGAGGAGGTGGAGGCCTGAGGAGGTGGAGGCCTGGAGGAGTGGAGGCCTGGAGGAGGTGGAGGAGGAGGTGGAGGCCTGGAGGAGGTGGAGGAGGAGGTGGAGGCCTGGAAGGAGGAGGAGGATGGTGGAGGCCTGAGGAGGAGGAGGGCCTGAGGAGGTGGAGGAGGAGGTGGAGGCCTGGAGGAGGTGGAGGAGGAGGTGGAGGCCTGAAGGAGGAGGAGGCCTGGAGGCCTGCTACTTGCCTACCTGTGGCCCCGCTTAGTGGGATGGGCGTCCCAAGAGGGGTGTGTGGTATGTGTGTGAGGCTTAGTGGGATGGGCGTCCCAAGAGGGGTGTGTGGTATGTGTGTGAGGGGGTGGATGTGTATGTATACTATCACTCCACCCCTCCCACCTGACAGCCTCTCTCTCTCTCTCTCTCTCTCTCTCTCTCTCTCTCTCTCTCTCTCTCTCTCTCTCTCTCTCTCTCTCTCTCTCTCTCTCTCTCTCTCTCTCTCTCTCTCTCTCTCTCTCTCTCTCTCCTCTCTCTCTCTCTCTCTCTCTCTCTCTCTGTGTAAAAAGGGGGGGAGGGGGGAGGAGAGAAGCGATTGAAGCCAGACATAGCCCCCCAAACTGTTCAACCATACGTGGAGAAACACCAACTGGCCCCAAACACCACCCTTCACACCCCACCCTTTATACACCACCTTTTATACACCACCCTTCACACCCCACCCTTTATACACCACCCTTCATACACCACCCTTTATACACACCACCCTTCACACACCACCCCTTTATACACCACCCTTCACATTCATCCAGCTCCACCCCCACCCCAGCTTTCCTCATTCTTGACAAATGACAATCAGAAACACGCGACCCTCCGCCTGCCGGCTCCACCCAGGCTGCAGCTGGGGCAGCACCTCCACCCACTGGAATCCCACTCCCACTCCATTCCACAGTGACGGAGGCGCCGTATTGTTTTACTTTATGCATTCCAGATGAGGCGCTGGCTCCTCCCATGGGCGGGTCCCCAACATGTGGAACGGAGAAACACTCTGGTTGGAGAGAGTGTCAGAATCCCAAGATAACATGGTGGGCTTTTAAAACAGGAAGAGCCCTTTCTTTTGCTGCTTCTGCTCTACTGGTGGACAACAAATTCATGCTGGAGTCTAAAAGCCTCTTCAGTCCCAGGGGTAAACGTCCCACTGTGCGTGAGGGAAGAGGCACATTAAAGCCCGGGGTAGGCCTACGCATGTAGGCCCCATGGTAGGCCTACGCGTGTAGGCCCCGTGGTTAACTGAACATATAGCATGGCAGTCAGAGCACACTCCTAGGATTTCCTGGTGGGGGAAGGGATGGAAACACTTAATTGAAAACAGGACTTGTTTCTTTTTTGTTTTTCCATGATAAAGTTACCCTTTACCTCCTGGTAGAGTGGGCTGCCAGCCTCACTGCACCTTGTTAACAGAACTCATGTCAGCCTGGCTCCTTAAGACACGTCGTTCCTCAGACACAAACAGCAGCTCACAAATGAACTTAGAGGACTCTAAAGAAACAGCTGGACAGATAGAGCAGATGTTTACATGGACGTAGAAGTAGGAAACTAATTAGCACCAATAAACTTCTTTCTCCTAACTCTTCCTCAAAGACAGCTCACACACTCCTCTCCCTCAGTGAATGATCAGACCCACTGCAGTGCATTTAATGCCCAGATGTTCCACAGAGGCTGCAGTGTGAGGTCAGGACTGGGCTGGAGGACCTCAACGATAAAGCATGTAGCAGGGAGTGGACTTCATGCTGGCCTCGTGCTGTGAATCACCAGCAAGGGGCTGGACAGCACAATGACCAGAGAGGAAACGCTGTGGAAACTGTTGACAGAAGAAACCATCTCACCCCTTCTAGCTCCCGATGTATCTATCTATATACGCGTACATATATATATATATATGTGGATGTATATATATACAGCATATATGTGTGTGTATATATGCGTACCTCCACCAAGATGTCCTGTGATAACCTACTCTGTGCTCCTTTCTGCTCTCACTTCTGATGTGTGGCTTCAGACTCTTCCACTGCGACTTCAACCCTGACTTCGAAACCAAGATGATGTCATTATTACCCAAGAATTAAAAAGCACAAAAATAGAAAAAATGTCAAAACTGCTTTACTGCTGGAGAGACCCTCCGTTACCACGGCGATCCTCTTCACACTGTCCCTGTCTGTGTGTGTGTGTGTGTGTGTGTGTGTGTGTGTGTGTGTGTATGTGTGTGTGTGTGTGTG
>JAXIVH010000021.1:1082938-1114476 GCA_036785325.1 Urophycis tenuis
CTTCTCCTTGCTTCTTTAATTGAGGCTGATTTATCTATTGACTGTGTTGGTTTGCAGGCTGTCTGTAGGCTGTCTGCAGGCTCTCTGCTGAACACCAGGGGAAGGCGTGTGTGTGACAGAGATAGCTGCAGTGGTGCACAGTAGACTCTGTGTTCCTAATGACGCTAATGGAGGAATGCAGCACAGAGGGCCAGCCGGACTCTACCATGACTCTGTCCTAAGAGATGAAGAACCTACAAGGGGAGGGCTGGACCCTCTCATTGAACCACACATGCGGAAGGCATGACATGATGTCATAGTTGCACAAGCATGCAGAGTTTCTCTGACACGATGTTCAGATGGAGGGAAAGAAAAGCCCAGGCTGGCAGTGCGACCAGAGAATGAATGATTGACACACGCAGCCTGAACAAAACACGGAGGTTAGCTGACAGACGGCGTGCCGAGTTCAGCCTCTCTGCACCACGACACACTCTGCATCGCCATCCTCCTGTCACTCACCTCAATCCCCTGGAGAACCGGGGCGTCTCAGAGAGGCTGGCGGTCAGCCGCCGGGTCAGCTGACCGGCCGGCGCCATCAGACAGACAAGGCTTGATGTTGGCCAATAGGAAGTGACCTTCTATGATCTGCCTCACAGTGTCCAGTCTGTCCACAACAGGGGGCCACTGTCTCTGACACAGCCTCGCTTGGCTGGCCGCCAAGTCCCATGCTAGCGAGGAAGTGGACACACTAAGGAGCCACGTGAGGAGTACTTCTGCAGCTCTGCGGGGGGCAGGACCCGAGCCAGGGCCCAGACTGCCTGCCCTGACCACTCAGAGGTGGGGGGGGGGGGGGGGGGGGGCAGGAGGAGCAGACCTAAATCATGCAGAAAAATTACAAAAATAACTTTAGATTATTATGGCAAATGGTAAAGGCAACACCAGCCTAATGGAGATGTGTGTGTGTGTGTGTGTGTGTGTGTGTGTGTGTGTGTGTGTGTGTGTGTGTGTGTGTGTGTGTGTGCGTGCGTGTGCGTGTGTGTGTGTGTGTGTGTGCGCGTGTGGTGACAGCCAGCAGCAGGACAGTGGAGAGAGGGGTAAGGGTAAAGGGGCATTTAGCAGATTTTTTTGTCCAAAGCGACTTACAATCAGTACATTTGTGGGGTTCGATATGTGGACAGCTGGAGGAGGAGGGGGATCAAGGGGATCGAACTGCCGGCCCTACGGTTAGTGGACGACCTGCTCTGTCCAGCCGCTCTACCATCTGAGCTGCTGCCACCCCACATGAATGTATGAAGACCCCCAACTCCTTAGAACGTCTGGTGGTCAGGGCCTGGACGCTGGCAAGACCTGGGCCCCCTCACCAGGACACACTCACCAGGACACACTCACCAGAACACACTCACCAGGACACACTCACCAGGACACACTCACCAGGACACACTCACCAGAACACACTCACCAGGACACACTCACCAGGACACACTCACCAGGACACCTCACCAGGACACACTCACCAGGACACACTCACCAGGACACTCACCAGGACACACTCACCAGGACAACTCACCAGGACACACTCACCAGGACACCTCACCAGGACACACTCACCAGGACACACTCACCAGGACACACTCACCAGGACACTCACCAGGACACACTCACCAGGACACACTCACCAGGACACTCACCAGGACACCTCACCAGGACACCTCACCAGGACACCTCACCAGGACACACTCACCAGGACACACTCACCAGGACACACTCACCAGGACACACTCACCAGGACACCTCACCAGGACACACTCACCAGGACACTCACCAGGACACACTCACCAGGACACACTCACCAGGACACCTCACCAGGACAACTCACCAGGACACACTCACCAGGACACTCACCAGGACACACTCACCAGGACACACTCACCAGGACACACTCACCAGGACACACTCTTCTCTTTCAGCTCTGCGAGACCGCGCTGGGCGAGATATAGAAAGAGAGACAGAGAGAGAGAGACAGAGAGAGTGAGAGAGAGAAAGAGAGAAACAGGGAGAGAGAGACAGAGAGAGTGAGAGAGAGAAAGAGAGAGACAGGGAGAGAGAGACAGAGAGAGAATGAGAGAGTTTCACAGACGGACAAAAAAGCTAGAATGGAAATGGAAAATGAGCATGGGGGTGGGGTGATGATTCATTGTTCCACAGATTGTGGCAAAAAATTTGGAGTCCAGATTGATTCCGACTGTTAAAGTGTTGGCGTGACAGGAGGAGAGGACCACAGACGCACGGAGACGGCCTCCTTCTGGAGCTCAGGAGGAGTCCAGGAGGAGCCAAGGAGGAGCGCAGGAGGAGGTGCCATCGAGCCCTGAACCCACCAGTTGCATTAGGAGTGTCGTTGTGTTCATTTACTTCATTGTAGAAATAAAAAGTGAAAAGAGGAGTTGTCGATGTTGGCCGAGCCAGATGGAAAATCCTGTTTGAAGACCAGAGGAGGAGGTTCTGACACACTGAGCACACTTAGAGGAGACTGCTCATTGCACAACGACCGGAGAATCCAATAATGAAAAGGGTCTGTCGCTATCGGGGGAAAACCAGGCTCAGGGGTCTGAGGCCTTGTTCTCCCCCTTCCTCCCCATCTCTCAGAAGGGGGGAGGACACAGAGAGTTCTCCCCCTTCCTCCCCATCTCTCAGAAGGGGGGAGGACACAGAGAGTTCTCCCCCTTCCTCCCCATCTCTCAGAAGGGGGGAGGACACAGAGAGTTCTCCCCCTTCCTCCCCATCTCTCAGAAGGGGGGAGGACACAGAGAGACCTCCCCCCACGTGTGTGTGGTCTCCTACTCCAGGGGTCAGGAGGTGACTGAGGGTACTGGAATGTTTGGGATCCCGCCGAGGTTTCAACCCCACACACACCAGGAATGCCGGAGTGAGGACACGAGGGACCAATAGATGTGACTCTGATTCTGTTCACACACCAATCCTAATTCCGTGGCAAAGTGAGACTTTTTCCAGGCGTAGTTTCTGCTGTGTAGACACGCGCCCCTCCCTCCACACAGGTACCGTGAGATACCTGAAGACCTCCGTCACCGTGCTCAGCACCACCTGGGAACGGAAGGTCCTACCAGGCCACAGCCGGCCTGGCGCTCACCATACAACACTGTCAGGCTCACACGCACGCACACACACACGCACGCACGCACACACGCACGCACGCACGCACGCACGCACGCACGCACGCACGCACGCACGCACACAAACACGGTTCCCTGAGCGCAAAACTACACAGCAGAGAAATGCTTGTTTGTTTATGACCAATAAAATGGCACTGGGGAAATAATTCTGCGCACGCACACACACAGACACACACACACACGCACACACACAGACACAGACACAGACACACACACACACACACAGACACAGACACACACACACACACGCACAAACAGACACACACACACACAGACACAGACACACACACACAGACACACACACACACACACGGGCTGGGGCTGCTTAGATTGCAGTAACTCAGGCAGGGGAGTGGTCTGAACTTGAGGATGGGGGAGGTGTGTGTGTGTGTAAGGGGAGAGAGAGCAGTGCCAGGCAAAAGCCGACTGTTGAACAATTATGCATTCTATTTCTCCTCCCCCACTCCCCAATTCTAGCTCCCCTTCCTCCCCCTTTCTCCCACCCTCTCTCTCCCCCTCTCTCACGTCCTGCCGTCCTCCTCAGCTGCAGGTTGTTTAATACGTTCCAGATTTCTGCATTCTGTCTGCTGGAAGACATTGCTCGCTCTCTGCTCATGGAATTTGGCGGAAAGCTCTTTTTGAGGGTCCGGGCGGGGGGATCCTGGCTGGAGACCTCCAGCCTCAGAGCGCCTCCTGGTGGCCACCAGGAGGAGAGAACGAGAGGACGAGAGGACGCAAAAGAGAAAGAACTTCTACATCTAGAGGAGGAGCAGCTGCAACGCTCCGGTTACAAGCTTGTGGAGAGGACTGTGTGGAACAACGTATATAACATAAAGACTCATATATAGACTCATACAGAGGTATAGATACATGTATATAACCCTTCTATATAGACTCATATATACTCATACAGACTTATAGATACATATATATATAACCCTTCTATATAGACTCATATATACTCATACAGACTTATAGATACATGTATATAACCCTTCTATATAGACTCATACAGAGGTATAGATACATGTATATAACCCTTCTATATAGACTCATATATACTCATACAGACTTATAGATACATATATATAACCCTTATATATAGACTCATATATACTCATACAGACTTATAGATACATGTATATAACCCTTCTATGTAGACTCATATATAGACTCATACAGACTTATAGATACATGTATATAACCCTTCTATATAGACTCATATATACTCATACAGACTTATAGATACATATATATATAACCCTTATATATAGACTCATATATACTCATACAGACTTATAGATACATATATATATAACCCTTCAATATAGACTCATACAGAGGTATAGATACATGTATATAACCCTTCAATATAGACTCATATATACACACATACAGACTTATAGATACATGTATATAACCCTTCTATATAGACTCATACAGAGGTATAGATACATGTATATAACCCTTCTATATAGACTCATATATACTCATACAGACTTATAGATACATATATATAACCCTTATATATAGACTCATATATACACATACAGATTAATAGATACATGTATAACCCTTATATATATATACTCATATATACACATACAGACTTAGATACATAACACTTCTATATAGACTCATATATACTCATACAGACTTATAGATACATATATATAACCCTTCAATATAGAGTCATACAGAGGTATAGATACATGTATATAACCCTTCTATATAGACTCATATATACTCATACAGACTTATAGATACATATATATAACCCTTCAATATAGACTCAAACAGAGGTATAGATACATGTATATAACCCTTCTATATACTCATATATAGACTCATACAGAGGTATAGATACATGTATATAACCCTTCTATATAGACTCATATATACTCATACAGACTTATAGATACATGTATATAACCCTTATATATAGACTCATATATACACATACAGACTTATAGATACATGTATATAACCCTTCTATATAGACTCATATATACACATACATACTTATAGATACATGTATATAACCCTTCTATATAGACTCATATATACACATACATACTTATAGATACATGTATATAACCCTTATATATAGACTCATATATAGGTTCAGCCATGTTGTATGTGCTGCTCGTTTTGGGTAGGATTTGTAATCTCACTAAAACGTAGGTATTTGTATTCATATAGCCTATTGTAGGGTTTCATTGTTTCCAGGGTCTGGAAGAGATCACAAGCTTTCGTGGAAAGACAGACAACAAAACTTACAAACACACAAACACAGGCGTTATGAGCCAAATCATTGTTCCATTTCTCCTCCCTAAGCCACAGAACCTCACGGAACCAAGACAGGCACTTGACTGTTCCTCCCCGGACCACTGGGGGGCAGTAGATACACACGCAGCCTCCCGGGGAGCGAGGAAAGACTCACGATTCTGCGGGTAATAATATGTTGAGATGCTCTAGTACTCTTACAAAGAATACTTCTAATGCCTCTTAGACGGAAGGGAAAAAAGACAAATCCACAAAGAGTTTTGTCATTGATCTGAACAATCGATGTAAGTGGCCTGCTTCAAACTCTCCACCATCCAGGGTTGGGCTGTGGAATTAAACGCGTAAACGCCGACAGAGATGGAAAACATCCCAGGTATAGAGGACATTTAGGCAGAGAGGGTGTCATCACATGTGTGATCACATGTGTTTGTCTGTATTACATGGACCATGTTAATAGGTGCCGATGCCTTGTGTGTCATCTCGGGTGATTTAATCACATCTCAGGGAAGATAAGCAACATTATCAGGTGGTCTTTTGGAATCCAACCCCCTAGCAGCCTGGAGGTCAGTAGAACAAGGAGATGTTCACGTCTCCTCCCTGCTGGAGGTGTGGAGCAGGGGGCATCTCTGACTGCAGCGCCTCATGAAAAGAAGCTTGGAGGTTTGAAGTAGTGGAAGTTGTTTCACCAACACATCGGCCAGTAATGTTCCCACACAATTTAATGCCCACTTTGATTTCCATGAATCCAAGGCCTCGTTTGAATTGATTCTTTAGACTACAATATATGAAGAGCAGGCGCTAAACAGGGCTTCAGGATTCTCCTTTCAGCGTTGAACTCACCAACATCCAAACCCTTCTGGAAGCCTTCCAAAGCACTGGCACCCATCACCCTGTCCTCCAGAGGTTGTCCATCAGGCCAGAGCCTCCTTCCTCTACACTTTGACCTCCAGAAAACACATAAAGGCATGAAGACGCAAACCAAGAAAAGAGAATGATTTTTGGAACAGAACTATAGGTAGACAGTCAGTGATAGATGCTCAACATTTCTTTTATTGAAAAATATAGGTTATTTCAAATAAGATACACAGCCAGTACACATTAGTCTTTCAAAAAGATATAAGAAATGTTAAGTCAAACATGATAGTGAGAAAAACATCCCAGTAAGGCAGAACCCAACAAGCCTTGAGATGTGATGGAACCAATGGTTCCTTCAGGAGTTCCACACCTTGCGTTCCTGTCATGAGCCTTGGACTCTGCAGGGGGTGAAGTTTACAACAACATGCCATTCAGCACACATTGTGTTTATCAAGATCCACTCAATTCAGCGGTGATTAATCACCAGGAAGACGCTGGGACACATTTGACAGCATCTCATAACAGGAAGTCCCGTAACAGAGATTATTTATGACCAGAAAGTTGGCTGTGTGCACATCACTGGTCTCTTGACACAGCGGTAAAGTAATCTCCCTCCGGTGGCGTTTCTGTGGTTTTAAACGCTTTAAACGCTGCTACAGACTGACTCAAGTTGCTTTGATACTGACTGCAGACTACAAAATATACTAAGAAGCAAGCCAGCATCTTTAAGACTTTATTATTTAAGAGCACGTATGTTGTAACATACAGACAAAAGACAGGAGAACAGACACACAAACGAGCCGTGTCCACGGTGTGGCTTCACACTTCCTTCTCGCCACTTCCTTCTCTACTCGCACGGCAGCAGAAGCCAGGAGGTGTACGGGCGCCTCTGTACCGCGGGGGCTTCCAGAGTCGCTCCGGGTTCACGTCTTGAAGGACGTGGTCTGGGTTTCCACCGCAGGATGGCAGCGGGGAGTGGCTGCTCCAGGACTGGGAGGTGGTCCCTGTGACCCTGCAGACCACCTGGGGCAGACCAGAGCTGGACATTCCTGCTCCTGCAGGCTCGTCTCCTCGCCGAGGCTTCACCACCAGACGTCTCCTGGTGAGATCTTGAGGCCGCTCGTTAACCCAGAAGAGACGAGTAGACACTGGATAATAAGGCAAGGTGAAGGGAGGGGCTTCAGCAGGGGTGCAGAAAACTACAAAACTACAAAAAGGCAAAAGGATATGTCATAGCACTTAGGCTGAGGTCTATGGCACTCTTCAGGTACATGCTGCTCGTGAGTCCTGGGCCCATCTAGTCCCAACAAACACACGGCTGGTTCAGGGGTGACACAGCAGCCCCCTCTGTGATGAGCTATCCATCACCGTAAGCAGCATCAGAGCCCGCCAGCCAGAACAAGCAAACGCTGTTAAAACGCTGGACTTTTGTGGAGTCTCCTTCTGGCAGAGGGGGGGACTAACGGCTAGGACGACACCGTCCTTCAGCTTCCTGTTGGCTCGGCCGGCGTCCAGAGAGAGGGCCAGTGAGTGTTGCTGCATCGTGAGGAGCTGCTGAGGAGATGGAGCAGATGTACCAAACCCAAGCGTCTTCCAGTTCTCATACACGGATCTCGTCATCTTCGTCCTCCAGGAACGATGAGAAGGTGCTCTCCTCCTCGGGGGGAGCGCTGAACGTGGCGTTGTCCGTGTCCCCCTGGGCCGCGCCTCCCACGCCCTCCCTGTGGGCCACGCCCTCCCTGTGGGCCACGCCCCCTGCGCCCTCCCCCTCCCCAGCGGCCGAGCCCGAGCTGGACACGGAGCAGCTGTCCAGGCGCTGAGGGGGTTCTGGGTGTTTGGGCCGGGCCTCTGGGGTGTACGGACCCCCGCACTCTGGGCCCAGATCCACTGAGCTGCCGGTGTGCATGGAGTCATGCTGCAGCTCCTCCTCCTCCTCCTGCTCCTCCTCCTCCCCCCCGTGTCCCCCGCCGTCCTCCCCCTCCCCTGCGGTGCCGGGGGGTGGGGAGGCGTGGCCTTCGCTGCTCTTGCCCTCCTCGTAGCCCAGGTCATCTTCATCCTTCTCCATGACGCCCAGGATGTCCCCCAGCATGGAGGGCCCCAGGTCCACGTGGAAGGACAGCACCGACTCGGTCCGCCTCATGGCGCCGCGGCACTGGGGGCCGGCGGTCTCAGGCAGGTCCGTCAGCTCCCCGAAGCTCCTCTCCTCCAGCTCCAGCCCCCAGGGGGCCGCGCCGTTGGAGGCGTGGCCAGGGCCCACGGGCCGCCTCAGGGGGCTGGACGTCAGGCTCCGGGTGGCCGTGCCCTCGGCCCCGCCCTGGTCGTTGAGGAAGGGCAGAGACATGGCGTTCTTCACGTGGCCGGGGGAGGGGTCGCCGGTGGGGGACGCCACGTCACCGCCATGGCGCCGGTCCACACGGGTCACCGACTGGGACCGCTTGCTGCTGCGGAAGGTGCGGGACAGCAGGCCCGGCCGGGGGGAGTGGGGGTAGGCCGGGGGGGTCTCGGCCGCGGGGGGCTCCCCGGAGCGGCTGCTGAGGAAGGAGGTGTCGCCGAAGGCGTCTCCTCCACGGCCCACGTGCATGGTGTGGCGGAAGTCGCCCAGCGGGGAGCTGATCATCTCACGGGTCAGGTCCAAACGGGAGCGCCGCTTGGTCTGGGAGGACCCCGACACCAGCTGCTTGAGGATGGGCATGGTGCGGGGCTGGGGGGAGTGGTGCTGGTGCTGGTACTGGTACTGGTACTGCTGGTGGTGCTGGTACTGGTGCTGGTGGTGCTGGTACTGGTGCTGGTACTGCTGGTGGTGCTGGTACTGGTGCTGGTACTGGTGCTGGTACTGGTGCTGGTACTGCTGGTGGTAGTCTTGCCTCAGTGTTATTGAAGGAAGCAGCTCAGTTTTTCTTCTCCACCTTGTGGGTTGTCCTCTCCTCAGCCCTCTAGCAGAACCTTCAGCTCCTCAGATGTCCAGCAGCCCTGCGGAGAAGGTCACAGAAGGTGTAAGGAAGGGGACACTGCAGAAGGTTTTGTTCATATTGCCAGAAATGAACTTCCCAACGTTCCGTTGAAGTGACAAGATCATAACGTGATCACACGATGAAAACTTTAGAATCACTTTGTAACTCGGCACTCAGTCAGAGATGTTGTAAACTAGCAATGGTTAATCTAGCAATTGAAGTGCTTGAAACTTGTTCTGGTGACTTTCTTACTGTGTTATCAGCACTGAAATGTTTCACCTTCTTATGACAAATGTACTCTTTGTAAGTCGCTTTGGATGAAAGCGTCTTCTGAATGCCCTGAATGTTAATGTTAATGTAAAAACTCATTAGCAATCTAAATCAATAAAGTGAAAAGCTCTCAAGGCTCCGGGACCCTCAAGCATCAGAGGACCTTGGTATCAACATGTACATCTAAACAGGCTCAGGATCAATACTGACTGCAGGCTGGACAGGCTCAGGAGGCTCCACGGTCACAACAACGCGCCCCCAAGGAAGAAATCCAAACTATTCCCTAATTACACGTGTTGCTTCGTGAACCATCAATTATTATTACGCTCGTAAAAAACTGTCTGTGATGAGCCACGAGTGAGGACGACACACTTTGGAAAACAGAACCCAGTCTGGCTGGGGGCTGGAGGCCGGGCAGCTCTGAGTGACCAGTGGTTTCCAATGGTTTCCAGTGGTTCAACGGAAGGGAAAGTCAATATTTTCTTCAACGCGAAGAGGGAGAAAGCATGTTCCACTACTCATCCAACAGAATCTACCGAAAATAGATGTTTCCTGAATGCTCAGCCAGTGAACGTGTCCACTGGTCATCACTGCCAGCATCACTGCCTGGACGTCCTCAGAGACCCTCTGAACAGAGGCCTGACATCTCAGGGTGCTCCTCCAGACGAGGGGCGTGGGTCTCGTCATCATCGACCACAGGAGCCCTGACACAACATGGCCCTCATTCAGTCTCACTGGAGGGTTCACCTTAACCAGCCAGTGTGATGAGTAAGTCCCCTCTTTACTGTCCCCTCTGGTTCACTCACAGTACTGCTCACACACACACACACACACACACACACACACACACACACACACACACACACACACACACACACACACACACACACACACACACACACACACACACACACACACACACACACACACACACACACACACACACACACACACACACACACACACACACACACACACACACACACACACACACACACCATAGCAACAGCCTCCTGCGAGTTCATCGGAAACACTTCCTGTCTGCAGCCTCTGCAGACAGGAAGTGCTGCAAAAGGCATCTGTGTTTTGCACTCTTAAAAAGAGCAACCCTTGTTTCAGTCTGCAGCAGAGGTCTGCGTTGTTCCCCCGGTTCTCTAGCGGTACCCGCTCTGAAGGGGGAGGGGGCCTGCTGGGATGCAGCTCACATGTTGTTTGAAGAGAAGAAGGTTTTACTGTGGACATGGACTGACTAACAGTGGCTTCAGGGTGGGTTCACCCTGACCAACAACAGGAGAGAGGAATGAAGACTCACCCAGTGGGAGAGCCTGGAGGACAGTGAAGACCACGCCTGCTCCTCAAACCTCTGAAAGACCCCAAGGGCTCCGTCCAGTCCCTCCTTTAGGAGCACCACGTCTCAGACCCAGACCCAGCAGGACCTCAGACCCAGAAGGACCCCAGACCCAGACCCAGCAGGACCTCAGACCCAGAAGGACCCCAGACCCAGAAGGACCCCAGACCCAGACCCAGCAGGACCTCAGACCCAGCAGGACCTCAGACCCAGAAGGACCCCAGACCCAGAAGGACCCCAGACCCAGCAGGACCTCAGACCCAGAAGGACCCCAGACCCAGACCCAGCAGGACCTCAGACCCAGAAGGACCCCAGACCCAGAAGGACCCCAGACCCAGACCAAGCAGGACCCCAGACCCAGCAGGACCCCAGACCCAGACCCAGCAGGACCCCAGACCCAGAAGGACCCCAGACCCAGAAGGACCTCAGACCCAGCAGGACCCCAGACCCAGACCCAGCAGGACCCCAGACCCAGAAGGACCCCAGACCCAGAAGGACCCCACCCCAGAAAGGGACGCTGCGTTACAACCGGGCCTCGATGCCGGGCACAGCTGAGCCGACTCAGGAGGAGCCCCTCTGTATTTATAGCTCTACGTACGCAGAGCGTGTGAACGGAGGCGCGGGGCCGGGGGGCCGGCAGTGAAGCGTGGGAACTGCAGGGGCCGGTCAACGTGTTGGGGTCACCGTCCCTATAAACAGCTCTGCAGCAGCAGCACAACAGACGGGAACCGTATGAGGGGACATTAAGGCCTCGTGGTTAAGAGAGAGAAGCAGCAGAGAGGCGGGGGGCCGGGGGGCCGCGGGGCCTCCGGCCGGCCGAGAGCCCACCTGACGGGGCCACCGGGCCCGGGTCTACAGGGACCCACAACAGGTTGGATACGTACAGGAGAACATGACCTCTCGCTGGACTGACAGGACCCAGCAGGTTGGATACGTACAGGAGAACATGACCTCTCGCTGGACTGACAGGACCCAGCAGGTTGGATACGTACAGGAGAACATGACCTCTCGCTGGACTGACAGGACCCAGCAGGTTGGATACGTACAGGAGAACATGACCTCTCGCTGGACTGACAGGACCCAGCAGGCCCTGAACATTCCAGTGGCTGGCGGTACGCCGTGGGAACCCATCTGAGCCGGTTCTAGATCACACACGTGGTTATCAATAGCAGGGCTCTGGGAGGAGACCACTCTGAAGCTATACGTTTATGAGAAGAAGATCCACAGCCAAACCCACGAGAGCCGTCCACAGAAATAACACAGTACTTAAGGAAAAGAATCTATGTGGTGACACCAAAATTACCCTTCAGGCCTAAAACCCTAGAAGTTCTGTGAAATGTTACTCCAGTAGAACAGGGAACTCTGGGGGACAGACACCGTCCTCATACAGAACCTGTCCAGCAGACCCACCTGATAATGAGGTTAGAAACACATGCACCACAGGCCATCACAATGTTAAACTGCACCCTTCAGGACTTCCTTCAGGACTGCTGAGGGCTTGTGCAGCACTACTGAGCAGTAGAGTGGTTACATCCTAGAAACATCAGATACCCTAACCTGGGCTACTGAGAACTTTGTCTTGCATGAGAAACACAGATAATGGGTCATCCTTTCACGGTTATTTACCAAAGAAACATGACTAACAACACAGTAACTAACATTCCAATGCTGTATTTCCAACATGCCATTGAAATAATGTAAATACACTGAAACATTGTTCTGTTTTTCTTCTAAATCAGTATTTGAGATGCGCATAACCTCTGCTGCCAAACAGACCCCCACTTGGCAGTGGACCATCTCACACCTTAGTCCAGAAGACAAACAGCGTCCCCAATGGACTATTGACCATGCTTGTCATCAACTGTTAAATGCATGTTCTCCTGCCCTGGGAGGTCGAGGGGCAGGGACAGCCCTAACCCAGTCAGAGGTCCTGACCTGGAGAGAGGACATGTCTGCCCTGATGTGTCTGGAGGGGAGCATGGGGTTGCTGAAGGGGTCGGTTATTCAGAAGAGACCTTATCAGAAAATGCAGCATAGAGATAGAACTGGATCATCTCTAAAGCAGGACAATGATTAAAACATTTCATGATCCTCTCTGTTCTGGATGGTTTTGCAAGAGATTGCAGCGGGGCGGTCTTTTAGTCATGAGTGAGTTAACGTACATTATATTATTATCCTAAAAAACGATCATCAATAATACAAACACTGGGAGTAGACATCCAAAAGAAAAGTAAGGAGCATCTGTCCAACGTGCACTGAAGACACCAACAACATGTTTGTGTTTCAGTGATCTTCAACCAAAATGTTCCAGCAATTAAGCAGACAAATGGCTTCCAGAGGGTCTGCCACCAGCCCACTCAGCACAGCTCAACAGCCCAAGGACAGGCAGAGGAGCTCATCATCCGTCCCTCAGACGAGGAGGACAGGCCTACACACATGTAGTACTAGTAGACTTATCTCATCTCTTATAGAGGGATGGCGCTGCCTCGGCTGGCAGCCTGTAGCTGAAGCTCCCCTCGTGTTTTTTAACTTTTGTTTATTTGTTGGTTTCAGTCTTTTCCTTTGTTAACTGGAATTTCCCAGCCTGGGATCAATAAAGTATATCTATCTATTTATCTCTCTACTGCCAGTGTGTGTGTGTGTGTGTGTGTGTGTGTGTCCTCAGCTGTGATTGTGTCACACCTCACATTCCCAGACTGGAGGTGTGCAGGGAATTTGACCTTCTCAACATCAAAGCACCTTCCCATGTTGGCCCTGGGAGCCAACCCAAGGCACGTTGCTCTGTGAGAACATCACAGCAGGACCCTGCACTGCTCCAGCCCCCTCAGTACAGGTGGTTCCTTATTCAGCAGCTTCACTATCAGTCAGGAATAACTCTTACATTGGCTGCCTGAGGTTTCGTTAAACTTTGTGTTTGAAGTCCAACGAATGCTTTTTGGAGAAAAGTACAGAACAGCTGAGAACTTGAGCCATCAGCGCACCATGAAGACAGCCTTTGTTGGGCTGAGGAGGGCCGTCCCTGTGGCACGCTCACACTAAGAGAACCAGGGAGAGCAATTAACCCAGTCCCCGTCAGAGGGAGGGGAAGAAGAGGTGGGATCTGCAGGTGGGATCATGGAAGAAAGGAGAAGCGACATGAAGAGAGCAGCAGACAGATGAATGCAGAGCGAGGAGCCCTGAGGCACTGGCCGGCTACAGGAGAGATGTAGAGGCTGAGCGTCTCACCGCTGGCCTGAGATCAGGATGCTCCTCGCTGCTCACAGCCAGCAGCGCCCCAGGCCTACCTGCTCTGGTTCACCCCCCCACCGCTGGGGAAACACCGGACAGCTCCAAGCTTCTGGTGCAGCCGGCCAGCGGCCCACAGCCTGCTCTGGATGAAGCCACGGGGTGACTTGCTCTGCTCTTACTTATTTGTTTCATAAAAGAACTTTAAACCCTTCTAAACTAGAGACACGAATCAATAACACAGCAATTACAGTCCGCTCAAACGGACGGTCGAAAGATAGTGAAAGAAACAAGTCTGGTGGAGAGGAGAGTGGGAATAGAATTACACTGACGGCACAACGCCCAAAATAACGGCTGGACGCTGCTGCTAGCGTTTCACAGTAGGTATGAGAAGATGGCCCTGCCAGTCACTGGCCCTGCCTGCTGGACCTGTCTGGACCGCCAGCAGCTCCTCGCCTTCTGAGGTGACGGTCACCACCACTGCTGACGCCAGCATCATGCCATACAACATTATTATTTTGAGAAATGCGTTGAAATTATCTGCCAAGTGATAAAAAACAGATGTGAAGATTTGACATGGTTTACTCATCAGGGCGTACACACACACACACACACACACACACACACACACACACACACACACACACACACACACACACACACACACACACACACACACACACACACACACACACACACACACACACACACACACACACACACACACACACACACACACACACACACACACACACGGTGCTGGCCTACATGTGCAGTGTGTGCATTGTGTGTGTGCGTGCGTGTGTGCAGTGTGTGTGTGAATTGTGTGTGTGTGCAGTGTGTGTCTGCTGTGTGTGTGTGTGCGTGCGTGCGCGTGTGCGTGTGTGTCTGCTGTGTGCAGTGTGTGTGTGCAGTGCTGCTGGGTTATGGGGAGCGTGGCCACAGGAAGGGTAAGGAGAGGGTGAGCCACTAAACGTCTCATCTCTCCAGAAGATCTACTCTGACTCTCGACCTCCTGGAGGAGTCCTCAACATAAACACAGCACAGTGTCATCCCAGCAGCTACCAAACAAACAGCCCTCCCGTCTCCTGCGACAGCACAAGCTCCTCGTGTGTTGGTCTTCTGGTTGGAGGACCATCTCCCCCCAACTGCTCATGAGTCACCAATGCCTGGAGAGGCAGGCCAGGCATCTCCTGACACACTGGGGGCTGAACTGTCTGACAGTTTTTAAAACATGTGTGTAAAGAGCAGAGGCACTACAGAGAGGAGACAGAGGCACTACAGAGAGGAGACAGAGCGGCCTTCAGGCTGACAGAAGGTCAGAGGCTAGAGACTCTAAAAAGAAGAAGAACTCTTTAAGACAGAAGCATCACTCAGAGGCCCAGACACCTCAGCTTACCTTCGCCCCCATGGCTCTCCTGTCTTTCCCCTTCAAAGGAAAGGAAGCTCCCTGAACTTTGCCCTGAGCTTCAGTTCACTCTGGAGCTGAAGGACTGGTTCTTCGTCTCCAGCAGCCAGGACAAGCCAGCCTCAACAGCCTCTCCAGCCTCCCTCCAACAGGAGCTAGGAGAGGAGCGGGTGGCGGGGGGCGGAGTAAACACTTCCTCCAGCAGGCAGAACACTGGCATGGCGTTGGGGGGGAGCAGTGTGTAACGGTGGAGGAGACGCATGGCGTTGGGGGGGAGCAGTGTGTAACGGTGGAGGAGACGCATGGCGTTGGGGGGGGAGCAGTGTGTAACGGTGGAGGAGACGCATGGCGCTGGGGGGGAGCAGTGTGTAACGGTGGAGGAGACGCATGGCGTTGGGGGGGGAGCAGTGTGTAACGGTGGAGGAGACGCATGGCGCTGGGGGGGAGCAGTGTGTAACGGTGGAGGAGACGGTAGCGTTGGGGGGGAGCAGTGTGTAACGGTGGAGGAGACGCTAGCGCTGGGGGGGAGCAGTGTGTAACGGTGGAGGAGACGCATGGCGTTGGGGGGGAGCAGTGTGTAACGGTGGAGGAGACGCATGGCGTTGGGGGGGAGCAGTGTGTAACGGTGGAGGAGACGCATGGCGTTGGGGGGGAGCAGTGTGTAACGGTGGAGGAGACGCATGGCGTTGGGGGGGAGCAGTGTGTAACGGTGGAGGAGACGCATGGCGTTGGGGGGGAGCAGTGTGTAACGGTGGAGGAGACGCATGGCGCTGGGGGGGAGCAGTGTGTAACGGTGGAGGAGACGCATGGCGTTGGGGGGGAGCAGTGTGTAACGGTGGAGGAGACGCATGGCGCTGGGGGGGAGCAGTGTGTAACGGTGGAGGAGACGCATGGCATGGGGGGGAGCAGTGTGTAACGGTGGAGGAGACGCTAGCGCTGGGGGGGAGCAGTGTGTAACGGTGGAGGAGACGCATGGCGTTGGGGGGGAGCAGTGTGTAACGGTGGAGGAGACGCATGGCGTTGGGGGGGAGCAGTGTGTAACGGTGGAGGAGACGCATGGCGTTGGGGGGGAGCAGTGTGTAACGGTGGAGGAGACGCATGGCGTTGGGGGGGAGCAGTGTGTAACGGTGGAGGAGACGCATGGCGTTGGGGGGGAGCAGTGTGTAACGGTGGAGGAGACGGTAGCGTTGGGGGGGAGCAGTGTGTAACGGTGGAGGAGACGCATGGCGTTGGGGGGGAGCAGTGTGTAACGGTGGAGGAGACGCATGGCGCTGGGGGGGAGCAGTGTGTAACGGTGGAGGAGACGCATGGCGTTGGGGGGGAGCAGTGTGTAATGGTGGAGGAGACGCATGGCGTTGGGGGGGAGCAGTGTGTAACGGTGGAGGAGACGAGACCCCAGGAGACCCCGCCTGAAACACCTGCCACTGCTTCAGCTTGTGAGGACAAAGTCTGGCCTCGGACAATTTACCGCCATTACCCAGCTAATGAGGAGAACTAAGGGAGCTGATTTTTGTCCAATGTCAAAAGGAACTCTGGTTGTCGGGTTTGGAGGGTTTAATGCACAGCCTGCGGGGGTCAGCAGTTGAGAGGACGATTAAGCAATCACTACAACCCATCATCTCCTGGAGAACATGCCATCATCTCCGTCTCTGTCCTCAGGGACATTTCAAACAGGGAAAATATTTATATAGGAATTTCCTGGAATGTGTGGACCCGACACACACACACACACACACACACACACACACACACACACACACACACACACACACACAGTCCCTCAGACATGCTCAAGCAGGAAACAAACCAACAAATAAAACACTCAAGTGCTCCTTAAGCTCTCAGAGAGAGTGATGATTATCTTTGGAAAATGAAAGGCAACAAACATCCAATAAGCGAACGTCAAACAGAGCTGTAACCGGGCCTGGTTCTGGTCCCGGGCCAGCGGCCCGTCTCTCGCTCTACAATGCCCAAAGAACTGCACTTGGCACGACGTCTCACAGCGTGATGGTGGGAGCTGAACTTTCACCTTGTGGTTCTGAACAGGCCCGGTAAGTCCGAGAGCAACACGAGAGGCAGAGCCTGTAGTGGGGGAGGCTGGATCAGAGGAGCCAGGGACTCACGGCCTTGGCAGAGGAAGACTTTGGCCTGTTTGCCGTGTCATCAGCTGTGTTTGCAGAGTCATCCAGTAACAGAACACTTTGACATGGCACCGAAGAAAACACGAAAACCCTGCCAGTACGAGACGCCATGTTTACAGCGTCTACAGAACAGACACCTGGTTGGCCTGCGAGCAGCCTGATGAGGCCTCCTTTCTTCACTCGTTTGCTCATGAATTGTTATCAGTTGGACGTTTGTGTGTGTGTGTGTGTGTGTGTGTGTGTGTGTGTGTGTGTGTGTGTGTTGCATTCTCTGGCCACTCAGTACTGGTCTATTGTTGGGTTGACAACCATTGTGTTGAACCGCGGTCTAATTTCAATTCAAATTCATTGCAACGTGTAGCCGACCACACCGACGGGTCTGCAGCGTTGGACTGGTTTAACGGTGCACGCTGCACAGTGATGCTGACACAACATGGGCCAAGAGCACCTTAAGGTGCGCTCCATATACTACAATGAGATGCTACCACGGAACCTGTGGTAGCATCTCATGTTGCTGCTGCCGCGGAGCTTCCTGTCGGCTCACTCGCGTACAAAGGACTGCACCTCTGATGCGATCGTATGGCAGGCAGTAATGGCCCCCTATGGGTGGGCCTCCCTATAGGTGGGCCTCCCATAGGTGGGCTCGACGGCTGCCTTTGATCCACACACTCGGGGGGAGACGCAACGTTGAATCGAAAGGTTTTACACAGAAACACCGAGACGACGTGCGACGTGAGGAGGTGCGACATGAGGATGTGAACGGACACAGAGCGGTACTCACCCTCACCCATTCATCACTCAGCGGGGCTTCTCAGCAGCCTCACAAAGAGCGCGCGCGCAGCAAGCGGCTGTGGACCCTCCCGTACGATTACCCCGATTCTTTAAAATAAGAGAACCCGGCCTCTGTCTATGAGGACACTGCGATGTGGCCCACTATCGTGACTCTCAGGCCGACACTGAGCGCATCTTGTGGTCGCTGTGATCACTCGGCTCAGCCCGCTGCTGGCCACGCCCCTCCTCTTCTTAAAGGGCCAGGCTGCACCCTGAGGGGCACCCAGCGGGGGGCCGGCCTGTACGACACGCTGTGTTCTACGGCTGTACGATCACATCAAAGTGACCTTTCGACAGAAACTCACATCTCACAAGACAACGCTTTGACGACCCGACTATCAGAACAATGAGGCTATGCTAGACACGTCCCCAAAGTGGTCTATTGTAGATGCTTTTGTTTGTTCCAACTGATCGGTTAACAGCTCAGACATTGAGGTGTGGGTGTGTGAATGGCTGAACATTGTCATGGTGCATAACCAGGACGCCAGCCTTCACGTGCAGACAGTCTCACGTCTGAGTGTTACAGAACACACTTGAAGAACAATCCTTGATTTAATTAGATTTTGCATTTCAATGGCTGCACATAAACAGATGCATTGGCTTTAGGGGTTACCCCCAAAACCTGACTAGGGGTTACCCCCAAACACTGACTCCAAACCCCAAGTTTCATCAGTGTAGAGCAGTTAAGCCTATTTCTTCATATTGAATGTATTTACATTTTATTTGAATGATCATTACATTTGAACTGACAGAATGTTCCTGGTTGTTCCTTTGGACCCCTCTTAGAACGTCACACCAAATAATGGCACACCAAGTGTACCATTAAAATGTTAACATCTCTCTCTTTCTCTGTCTTTCACTCTATCTCTCTATCTCCCTTCTACTCTCTCTCTCTCTCTCTCTCTCTCTCTCTCTCTCTCTCTCTCTCTCTCTCTCTCTCTCTCTCTCTCTCTCTCTCTCTCTCTAATAAGCTACTTGGGGGTGAACAGCACCAGTGACATCCACAGGGAGTCTTGACCTTACAACCACCAGAACATTAAAACAGAATAATAACCATGAAGCCATGAAACAGGATGTAGGGTGGAGGGCTCTGTATTGATGGAGCTGATCCCACAGTCAGCTCCATGTGGGGACCTCCAGTGGAGACTCATCTCCACATGATTACCAAGTGAATGAAGGAACGGCAGCCTCTCCTCGACCCTCAGCCACATGGTGTGGAACACATCTCACCTCAGCAAGACAAGCAGTGGTTCTGATCTTCAGCCAATCAGGAACGTGTTGGACTGGGGAGGCCCTAAGATGGAAGATGAGGACACTTACTATGTGTAATTAGAACGCCATATCTGACTAGAGAGATAGTGTGGTACACCAGGGACACAGGGGTCTGGGAAGCCTACCGCCATGAGGAGGTTCCTGCACGTCCAACATCTCCAGCTCTCATTCAGCACCCCTGCAATCATCCCGTCTTCTCAGGAGGTGTGCCTGACGTGGTGTGATGGAATCGTAGGCCCACTTCAGTGTTGGCCTCCCCACAAAAAAGAAATGAAAAGGAATTCCCATCCTGGCACATCTCTCAGTTCAACACGAGGATTAAGGCTGCAAAGGAAGGTTCTAGAGTCCCATCCTGACCACCATGAGGTCCAAAGTCTCCCTTATTTTACTGTGCATTAGCTTTGATACCATTGTCTCAAATTCTTTCTTCTGGTGTTTTGTTGGTTCGTTGATCGTTTCCAAGATAAGTGATTGGTTTGTCAACACCACCACTGTGTAAAAATCAATACCCGATAATCAAGTCTCAACATTCTTTTATCTACAATCCTTACTGTGTGGAACACAGTACATAACATCATCATAACATGACATAACACCAGCATAACATATCACTGTGGTTATCTGACTGCTGAATCATCGGACGGCAAATCACAAAATTACAATCAAACTGAAAAGAGACTTTATTCTGGAGACATGACTGTTGGCCTTGCAGATCACTGTCCTCCAGGGTGGAAAAAGGAGAAGATCCAGAACCTTCCACCTCAGCAGCACCCCGGGCTGGTCCTGATGTGAAGGCCCTTCCAGGTGTCCAGCTGAGGGTTTCTACAGGCTGAGAACATCTCACTGTAGCTCCACATCTCACTGCAGCTCCACATCTCACTGCAGCTCCACATCTCACTGCAGCTCCAAATATCATAGCTCCACATCTCACTGCAGCTCCACATCTCACTGTAGCTCCACATCTCACTGCAGCTCCACATCTCACTGCAGCTCCACATCTCACTGTAGCTCCACATCTCACTGCAGCTCCACATCTCACTGCAGCTCCACATCTCACTGCAGCTCCACATCTCACTGTAGCTCCACATCTCACTGTAGCTCCACATCACACTGTAGCTCCACATCTCACTGTAGCTCCACATCTCACTGCAGCTCCACATCTCACTGCAGCTCCACATCTCACTGTAGCTCCACATCTCACATCTCACTGCAGCTCCACATCTCACGAGGACGACATTAAACGCAATACAAAATACATATTTCTTCTTTTCTTCAGAAATGCTCATCCAAGCACAGCACTAATCCATGAACTGCTTCATGAACGTCCAGCTGATGCTGAGTCCCCCAAAACACATGTTTCAGAATAATGATCAAACAATTACAAAATAGAATAATTTATTTCATCATGATCTTATTTACAGCGTTTCCACACTAGAAAAACAGAAGATGATGTTCTTGAACAAGGTAATGGTGTTGCACACTGAAAACCTTGTCCCATTAAAACCCTTCTGAACACCAGTAGAAGCCCCCCCAAAAGAACTGAAATCAAAGAAACTGTCGATATCCATGTCATGTTATATTGTAACATAACAACTGCACTGTAGCATAACTGAACACATTAATGCTCAGTCCTTGTTGATGCATTCCACACACAACAGATTGGTGATCTATATACTGTATATATACAGTGCATTTAGTGTCTGTTCAGACAGTTTTTAAACCCACACATCTTTTAGCTTGCAGATGATTAATTCAACTTTGCAGAAAGACAGACATCAAGTAATATCACTATAGCAATCTGTTTGATCTCTATTATTTGATCTCGTATCACAGCATCATCTTCTGAATAACAATCATAACTGCCATCACCATTTATTACTGTTAGCAGCCAACCCAATGTGATAACTCCATTAGTTGTAATGTTCTCAAACCATTCTTTGTCATAGAACAGGAAACCCAAACCTTCAGTATCGTCACATCAGCTAACAGCATCCATGGAAGTTTGGGAAAACTTGCAATGACTCAGAGTTTTCGTTACTAGGTCTTCGGTTAAAAAACAGTAAAAACACATGCAACAGTCTCTAGCAAAACCAGAGAGAGACGAAGATCATTCAGAAATGTCTCCCCTTTCTTATACGTGACTGATACTCAGTGATTGTGTCTTGTGTCATCAGTAAACTTTACAGAGAAGTCCAACTTGCTGCTAGAAACACGTACAGGTCACTGCCCTTCAGCCCTGTGGTAGCGGGCCAGGAGCGCTAGAGAAGGGATGAACTGACAGGTTATCTTCACTGAACACCACCAAAACATTCCCCAGAACCTAGGAGGTGACCAGGCGGACTGTGTGTGAATCCAAACACGGTGCTGAGTTACAAACATCAGACAGACAGAAACACAGTGACACAGCGAGGACACACGGACGCAGGGCTGACAGAAGGGTTCAGAGGTCTCAAGTCCTCTCAGTCTGGTCGCTTCTCATCCAAGTCAACGTTCCTTGGTCTTAATTGGCCTGCAGTTAGTTTTTGGACCAGTTCTCCGTTGTTCTTCGCTGTGCGGCTGCAGGTGAGATCAGGAGTCACAGCCTCAAGCTTTAAATAATAACTTTTCTTTTTACAAACCAGGATTCATTGTTTTTTTTTCAGATTCTCGGACCCCTCCTCGTTCAGGAGATGGGGTTTTCAAAACGTGTGCAGAAGAATCTCAAAAAAACATTCAAATGATTGTCTTTTTTTTCAGGAGGAAAACTATATTACAATGAGAACACCATCATAACGCCACACGCACTCAAATAATAACAAATAATAACTCCTATTCACAGATTAGAATTCATCACCTCAGCACTGACTGCTGAGGCGTTAAAACAAAGGAACAGATAAAAAGATAAATAAATGTTCTTCAGCTCTGGTGAGCCTCCGTGCGTTCCTAAAAGGAACCTTGTGTTCCTAAAAGGAGAGCGAGCCCTCAGACGAAGGAGGAGAAGCCCGCGGTGGGGGGCTGCGTGGGGCAGCCCAGGCTGCTGGGGGGCCGGTACAGGGTCCCCTGTGGACCTGGGGTCTCTGGGGACAGCAGGGACGGCGTGGGAGTCCGGCTCCCCTTGGGCCTGAACAGGGTGTTGTGGGCGGAGCCGTGGGGGGGGGGCGGGGGGACGGCTCGCCCCGGGGCAGCAGGGGGGGGAGGGGGGGCAGCGGGGGCAGGGGGGGGGGCTGGGGCTCACCCAGGGGGTCCGGCTGGGCGTGGCCGTAGGCCGGGGGCCGCGGGACTCCCTTCTGCTGCCGCCGCCACGAGTTGTAGTAGGTGGGGTCGCTGATGTAGTGGTTGACAAAGGAGTGGGTCTTATGCCGGCCCTGGTCCACCTCGTACTCACTGTCGCTGCCCTGGGGGGGGGGGGCACAGAGTTAGTTCACCCACATAGAACCACACACACACACACACCCTATGCACATAGGACCACACACACAACACACACACACACCCTATGCACATAGGACCACACACACACACCCTAAGCACATAGGACCACACACACACACACCGTAAGCACATAGGACCACACACACACACACACACACACACACCCTAAGCACATAGGACCACACACACACACACACACACCCTAAGCACATAGGACCACACACACACACACACA
Source organism: Urophycis tenuis (assembly GCA_036785325.1). Classification (NCBI taxonomy): domain Eukaryota; kingdom Metazoa; phylum Chordata; class Actinopteri; order Gadiformes; family Phycidae; genus Urophycis; species Urophycis tenuis. The sequence continues at coordinate 1,106,339 of JAXIVH010000021.1, forward strand.
CACCCTAACCACATAGGACCACACACACACACACACACACACACACACACACCCTAAGCACATAGGACCACACACACACACAGCACCGTAAGCACATAGGACCACACACACACACACACACACACCCTAAGCACATAGGACCCACACACACACACACACACACCCTAACCACATAGGACCACACACCACACACACACACCCACCCTAACCACATAGGACCACACACACACACACACACACACCCTAAACCACATAGGACACACACACACACACACACACACCCTAACCACATAGGACCACACACACACACACACACACACACACACACATACACACCCTAACCACATAGGACACCACACACACACCCTAACCACATAGGACCACACACACACACACACCCTAACCACATAGGACCACACACACACACACACCCTAACCACATAGGACCACATAGGACCCACACAACACACACCCTAACCCTAACCACATAGGACCACATAGGACCACACACACACACACACTAACCCTAACCACATAGGACCACATAGGAACATACACACCCTAACCACATAGGACCACATAGGACCACACCCCCACACCCTAACCCTAACCACATAGGACCACACACACAACCCTAACCCTAACCACATAGGACCACACACACACCCTAACCCTAACCACATAGGACCACACCCCCCACACCCCTAACCCTAAGCACATAGGACCACATAGGACCATACACACTCACAGCCCCCAGTCCCCTCCTACCACGTTCTCATCTGCAGGCCTGATGGACTCGTTGCTCATCTCTAATATCTTTTTCAGATGTGGCGGTGGGACATCTGGACGTCTAAAGCTAATGGACAAAGGGACAGGGACACTAGGAGGACGTGGACCTGAGACGTCTGATCCTAGGACAGCACGTCTCCTACTGGAGTCTACCACAGGGTTCTACGGAGAACACAAGGAGCTGTGTTCTGCTTTCTCACCAGAGGCCCGGCCAGCACCGGGCTGAAGAACACCTGCAATGTGAACCACCAGGGGTCCACTAGAGGAGGTGGTGCTCTGGGGGACGTGGATCAGGGATCCAGAGGGTCCATCTGTCCCAGAACCGCTACGCAGCTGAGACACCAACACAAGAGGAGGTGACTGTGTTGGTCTCAGGGGGCAACCCAGTATTTAATAGAGGAGCCCACCGCTCCCACAGAGACCCCTGCCTGTCAGGTAAACAGGGGGGTCTGTTCAGACTGTTGTTTATTCAGGTTGAGACCATGTTTCACTAGGAAGCATCAGGATAAAGACACAGGGGGGAGTGGGCGAGACAGAGAGAGAGAGAGAGAGAGAGAGAGAGAGAGAGAGAGAGAGAGAGAGGAGAAGGCAAGAGAGAGAGGGAGGGAGGGAGGAAGAGAGAGAGAGAGAGAGAATGAGAAGGCAAGAGAGAGGGAGGGAGGGAGAGAGAGAGAAGGAGGGAGGGAGGAGAGAGAGAGCGAGAGAGAGAGAGGGAGAGAGAGAGAGAGAGAGAGAGAGAGAGAGAGAAAGAGAAGGCAAGAGAGAGAGAGAGAGAGGGAGGGAGAGAGGGAGGAAGAGAGAGGGAGGTAGAGAGAGAGAGAGAGAGAGAGAGAGAGAAAGAGAAGGCAAGAGAGAGAGGGAGGGAGGAGAGGGAGAGGGGAGAGAGAGAGAGAGAGAGAGAGAGAGGAGAGAGCGAGAGAGAGAGAGAGAGAGAGAGGCTGAGAGAGAGAGAGGAGAAGAGGGGAGGGGGAGAGAGGGAGGAAGAGAGAGAGGGAGGTAGAGAGAGAGAGAGAGAGAGAGAGAGCTGAGAGAGAGAGAGAGAGAGAGAGAGAGAGGGCAAGTTGGGCCTGTTCCAACTGTGAGTGATTTATTTTTCACCGTGACTCATCGGTAGACTTCCATCTTTCCATTGTGGAGCGTTATTGACTCCAGCTCACTCTGAGGTGTCCTGCTCTGATTGTCCCGTCATGTCTCAGTATCGACTTGTTCCTCCTCTGTGAGGACCACTATTCATCAGGAGAAAGACATGAGGGGCCATGGGGCTGGGCGGTAGCCCCCTCTAACCGCCGAGTCTAACGAAGCAGTTACACCACGCAGTCTAACCCCCCTAGAGTTACCGCCAGAGTAACAGCACCTGAGACCCCGCTCTTAACCCGCTCTCCAGAAACCCCCTCTAACCCCCTCTAACCTCAGCCTCTAACCCCCTCTAACCAGTCCCTAACCCCGTCTAACCGCCTCTAACCCCCTCTAACAGCACGGAACTCCCCTCTAACCCCTCTAACCTCCTAACTACCCCCCCATCTAACCCTCCCTCTAACCCCCCCTCTACTAACCGCCCTCTAACCCCCTCTAACCAGCCTCTAACCCCCTCTAACCCCCTCTAACCCCTCTAACCTCCCTCTAACCCCCTCTAACCAGCCTCTAACCCCCTCTAACCAGCCTCTAACCCCCTCTAACCCCCTCTAACCCCCTCTAACCAGCCTCTAACCCCCTCTAACCAGCCTCTAACCCCCTCTAACCTCCCTCTAACCCCCCTCTAACCTCCCTCTAACCAGCCTCTAACCCCCCTCTAACCAGCCTCTAACCCCCTCTAACCAGCCTCTAACCCACTCTAACCCCCTTTAACCAGCCTCTAACCTCCCTCTAACCAGCCTCTAACCTCCCTCTAACCCCCCTCTAACCCCCTCTAACCAGCCTCTAACCCCCTCTAACCAGCCTCTAACCCCCTCTAACCTCCCTCTAACCCCCTCTAACCCCCTCTAACCTCCCTCTAACCTCCCTCTAACCCCCTCTTACCAGCCTCTAACCCCCTCTAACCAGCCTCTAACCTCCCTCTAACCCCCTCTAACCCCCTCTAACCAGCCTCTAACCCCCTCTAAGCCTGTGTGCTACCTGTGAGTCGGAGATCTCTGAGGGCTTCTCGGTGAGGCTGCTGGTCTCTGCGGGGATCAGGTCGTTGTACTTGCTGCTGACGTCCTCGTCAGAGTAGTGCAGACTACCAGGACTGGGGCGCGGGGGGGAGCTGCAGGGGGAGGGAGAGAGGAGAGAGGGAGAGAGGGAGAGAGGGGGAGAGAAGGAGAGAGGGAGAGAGAGGGAGAGAGGGAGAGAGAGGGAGAAAGGGAGAGAGGGAGAGAGAGGGAGAGAGAGGGAGAGAGGGAGAGAGGGGGAGAGAGAGGGAGAGAGAGAGAGAGAGGGAGATAGAGGGAGAGAGGGAGAGAGAGGGAGAGAGGGAGAGAGGGAGAGAGGGAGAGAGGGAGAGAGAGGGAGAGAGGGAGAGAGGGAGAGAGGGAGAGAGAGAGAGAGAGAGGGAGATAGAGGGAGAGAGGGGAGAGAGGGAGAGAGGGAGAGAGAGGGAGAGAGGGAGAGAGGGAGAGAGGGGGAGAGAGAGGGAGAGAGAGATAGAGAGAGGGAGAGAGGGAGAGAGAGGGAGAGAGGGGGGAGAGGGGGGAGAGGGAGAGAGGGGGAGAGATGTGGCATCAGGACGGTGACATCTGTACAGCGAGACTCTGGGAGGAGAGAAAGGTCACACTGTGAATAATGATGAGCACATCTAATCAATCCAATTCTTTTTAGCCTTTATTAATATTGGTGATATCAAAGGTGCGGTGATCAAGAGCGTTATTTGAGAGTACTTGGACAGGAACAACACCACCGTCAGCTCGTCAGTGAGCTGAGAGAACATCTGGTGAGGGCTAACCGCTCCGGGCACCTCATCTGTGATTGGCTCAGGGAATCAATCTGGCCTGTCAATCACAGGTGTTTGACCTCTCAATGGTGGAGAAACGTAGGGAGGGAGGGAGCAGCGCGTGAGGGGAAACATCTTGATCTATTTCCCTCTTTTAGCAACTGCAAATCTTACTGAGCAGCACCTGCAATGCTACCAGTCATGGTACCAGTGACTTAGTTCTGCTACCAGTATGATGAAGAAAGACTTTTGGTTTCACTGGTTCAGAGAAAAGGTCTGCCTGCTGTGGCAGCAGTCAGAAGGCTCACCAGCCATCTTGGGTGGAAGCTTCATCTCCTGCAGGAGATTCCTGTGGATCAACACACGGAACACAGCCCTGACAGCGGGGGGCGTGGAGCCACAGCAGGAACCATTAGCATTCTGACCAGCCACTGGAACGTACCATTGCAGACTTGGCCCGTTTCTCTGGCCCTCTGATGTTCTGCAGAACGTCTGCCTGGAGCCCCTGGAAGAGGGCTGGCATCTCCACTGCTTCACTGAACTCAGACAACCAAAAGACTGGAGCGCCCATGCAGGAAACCTTCTCCATGCTCCATGCAGACTGTGGTTCACAGACCAGGCAGGTGATTAGACCTAATGCAGAACTACTGGATATCTAAGCACCCACCCACCAAGATAAGAAACACATGGTGATGGGCGTGAGGAGAAGGCTGCGTGTGCGGCTGAGCTCATAACTTTAGCAAACAGGAGCAGTTTGTGGTGTTTGCATGTGTGTTTTGTGTCAGATGGTGTTGTGCAGTGTGTTGTTCCCCCTCCGCCCGCGGTGCGACAGAGCGCTGTGATCATCAACCCCTCAGAGGGCTTCACAGACCACGCAACACCCAGCAATTGTGACAAACATTACTTGGGAGAAAAACATACAAATAATGTCGATAATGGCTCGGATTATCCCGTTTGAGATGAAATGCCACAACCGTGAATGGAAATGGAAAAGAATTGTAGAACATAAAAATATACCGCAGTCGGCAAACGGTTGAGAAGAACAGAGCAGACTGATGAAAGAAGGAGACTTTGTGGGCCGACAGCTGAGAGCAGAACAACCAGAACACGCGTGATGGGCCCTGAGCCGCTGCCTCACAGCGTGATCACATTAACATTCAGGACGGGATTGCGCCAGCCACCCCCAAAACTAAACGTGTGTGAGGGGCTAAGGGTGCTGTGGTGGCAGGGTGACACCGCTAACCATCTATAACCATCACACTCCAAAACGCTGAGAGCCTTGCATTATTTAACAGCCCTGTATTTAGCTCTCTCCTTGCCTCATCCTTCCCTCTTCATCCCTCCCTCCCCCCTGCATCCTCTCTCCCCCAGTACCCCCCCCCCCCTTATCCCCCCTCTCTCTGCCCCCAGGGAAGCCCCCCCACATGGCTTCCTGGGGCCAGAGATCATTAGTACAGACCGGCTCTCCAGCAGATAGGACCCCTTCAAAGCTCAAGGTCCTTTGATCCCCTCCCCCACCCCCCGCCTCCCCTATCCCCCCCCGCCTCCCCCTACCCCCCCGCCTCGCCCTCATTGGTCACAATGGATTCCTCCCTCCCCTCGCCCATCACACCGGCCCGCCGTAATGGGTGCCGGCAGCGCATAAAGACTCCTTCGGCCTCCCGTTGCCTGGGCAACAGGAGTCGACAGCCTGCTACACTCCAGCAACAGTGGTCTCCAGCTCTAGTGGTCTCCAGCTCCAGTGGTCTCCAGCTCTAGTGGTCTCCAGCTCCAGTGGTCTCCAGTGGTCTCCAGCTCTAGTGGTCTCCAGCTCTAGTGGTCTCCAGCTCCAGTGGTCTCCAGCTCCAGTGGTCTCCAGCTCTAGTGGTCTCCAGCTCCAGTGGTCTCCAGTGGTCTCCAGCTCTAGTGGTCTCCAGCTCTAGTGGTCTCCAGTGGTCTCCAGCTCTAGTGGTCTCCAGCTCCAGTGGTCTCCAGTGGTCTCCAGCTCTAGTGGTCTCCAGCTCCAGTGGTCTCCAGTGGTCTCCAGCTCCAGTGGTCTCCAGCTCTAGTGGTCTCCAGTGGTCTCCAGCTCCAGTGGTCTCCAGTGGTCTCCGGCTCTAGTGGTCTCCAGCTCCAGTGGTCTCCAGCTCTAGTGGTCTCCAGCTCCAGTGTTCTCCAGCTCTAGTGGTCTCCAGTGCCAGTGGTCTCCAGCTCCAGTGGTCTCCAGCTCTAGTGGTCTCCAGTGGTCTCCAGCTCTAGTGGTCTCCAGCTCTAGTGGTCTCCAGCTCCAGTGGTCTCCAGCTCTAGTGGTCTCCAGCTCCAGTGGTCTCCAGTGGTCTCCAGCTCTAGTGGTCTCCAGCTCCAGTGGTCTCCAGTGGTCTCCAGCTCTAGTGGTCTCCAGCTCCAGTGGTCTCCAGTGGTCTCCAGCTCTAGTGGTCTCCAGCTCCAGTGGTCTCCTGTGGTCTCCAGCTCTAGTGGTCTCCAGTGCCAGTGGTCTCCAGCTCCAGTGGTCTCCAGCTCCAGTGGTCTCCAGCTCTAGTGGTCTCCATGGTGTCCTGTTGTCAGGCCTCAGCGTCGCGTCGATCCAAACTATCGATGTGTTATCTAATGTTTACCTTGCCGGCCGGCTGGCCAGAGGATTGCACAACGTCAGGCTGGTTAATATTCAGAGGTGGGCTCGCAGCGGAGGGCTTCTGGGCGGGGGCCAGCTGCAGACTCACACTGACCAATAGGCACTCAGTCCCCACGGCCGCCACAGACAGACAAAGAGCTCATTGCAAGAAGCCTGTGAATGCTAACAGGCTGGCATTGTTTGGTCCTCTTACATAAATAGTTATTTTACACACACACCAAACAGAGCAATAGGAAGGGGCCGCGATGTGGTTTAAATTAGCGGCTCCTGAAGAGACGGGATTGTTCTCCTGAGATGGACGGTCTTCTCCAGAGAGGGAGGAAGACGAGAGGAAATCACACGCAGCTACAAACAACCACCACCTGGGGAACCAGGGCATTGGATGATGGAACAGGCCTTCATCACAGCCCCCACCTCTCCAGACCGGCCGCACCACACACACAGAGCTGCTCCCCACTGACCGTGTGTAGATGCCGTTCTTGCGACAGAAGGAGTTCTTGACGGACAGCCGGCGGTTGTTGAGCTCCAGGGTGGGGAAGCCGCCCGTCGTCCAGCCTGACCAGCTCCCCGTGGGACAGGGGCAGGGCACTGCAGCCGGACTGGGTACCTGGACCCCCATGGAGAAGAGGAGACCACCATGATCAAACCCTTCATCAGCTCTCTCTCTATATACAGTATATACAGTATATATGTACAGATGTATCATATGTAGAGACGTTTGGCCAGAATGGGACTAGACCTTCATATACATCATTGGTTATATCTTATATGCTTATAGAATTGGAAAACTACAGAGGTTCTTTAATATATTGTGTCTGTGCTGTTCAATTGGATTCTTTCTTTGATTTGTTCACTCTCATACTCAAAAGTACACACATACACACACACACACACACACACACACACACACACACACACACACACACACACACACACACACACACACACACACACACACACACACACACACACACACACAAACACACACTTGGCCAAAGTTCACATCACTGGTCAAACTGAGTAAAGCTGTTCTGGAGCCTGGCTGACCTCTGCTCTACCTGGACATCCAGTGTGGCCTCACTCCTGTCCACCCTGTCCCCTAGACCACCATCCACCCTGTCCCCTAGACCACCATCCACCCTGTCCCCTACACCACCATCCACCCTGTCCCCTAGACCACCATCCACCCTGTCCCCTAGACCACCATCCACCCTGTCCCCTACACCACCATCCACCCTGTCCCCTAGACCACCATCCACCTGTCCCCTAGACCACCATCCACCCCTGTCCCCTACACCACCATCCACCCTGTCCCCTAGACCACCCTCCACCCTGTCCCCTGGACCACCATCCACCCTGTCCCCTACACCACCCTCCACCCTGTCCCCTACACCACCATCCACCCTGTCCCCTGGACCACCATCCACCCTGTCCCCTACACCACCCTCCACCCTGTCCCCTGGACCACCCATCCACCCTGTCCCCCTAGACCACCATCCACCCTGTCCCCTACACCACCATCCACCCTGTCCCCTACACCACCATCCACCCTGTCCCCTAGACCACCATCCACCCTGTCCCCTACACCACCATCCACCCTGTCCCCTAGACCCACCATGTGTTTGCGGTGGCTGAGAGAGACAAAGAAGCCGTCTTTGTCTCCCCAGACAAACATGGGCTTTGTCTGGCTCATCCACTGCCCCAGCCCAGACCGGTGGCCCTGCTGGCCTACTGCTGGCCTACTGCAGGCCTACTGCAGGCCTACTGCAGGCCTACTGCTGGCCTGCAGACATGCACCATACTTCTAACCCTCCATTTTCCCGGTAGTCCCCT
>JAXIVH010000021.1:1122176-1134676 GCA_036785325.1 Urophycis tenuis
CCTCCTCCAGAGACGAGGAGTCCTGCCTGTGACTCTCATCACAAGCTGTGTTTCCACACTATCTCCACCGTGACTAATGAAATGACTCAAACACAACCCAGTGCACTTTAACCACGCAGGACAACTCTTGTTACTCAGTTAGGGTCATACAGGGTTTCAGAGGGTTTGTGTGGGCACGTACATGTCTATAGCATAACACACACACACACACACACACACACACACACACACACACACACACACACACACACACACACACACCATGTTTCTTCATTCAATGAGGCTGCCCATTCCTCTCTTTTCTGGGATGAGGAGTCCAGTGGTTTCCTTTAGTCTTGTGTCCTGTGACAAGCTGCTAACCAAGAGAATGAATTGAGGGCTGGGTCTGTATTCAGCCTGCAGCTCCTTTCCCTCAATCTATTATTATTCTTTTTTTAATGACTGCCAGCTATATGGAAATCATTAGCTATGTGTCAATGAAGGAGGTGTATTTGTTTCCCCGGTCTAGTCTAGTGTTCCAGCTTACTTAAGAACCACTCCTGCTTATCATCAGACGGGCTGGATGTGTTATTCTGTACACTCGCAGTGTGTTTTTCCCTTCAAAATGGCTGTGGATGGTGTCACTAACACAGAACACAGGAACATTCTCTGTGAGAGCCCTTAACTGCATATCTACCAGGCAGCCTCCTTCCTTCTCCTCAGTTGACACTCAGGCCTTTTCACAAGCCCATGGCCTGATGCGGCTGGCTTCCCTCGGCCTTGACGAAGGGGCTAGACCAGGGTTAGACCAGGGCTGGACCAGGGCTGGACCAGGGTTAGACCAGGGCTGGACCAGGGCTGGACCAGGGCTAGACTAGCATCACCTCCCTGTTTGTCAAACTAAATCCTTTCTGTGTGAGCAACACAGAAGGCACTGCAGTACAATACCTTTCTCCAAAATGAAATGAAGACAAGCTTATGTGTTGGGCATAAGTGGTTCTACATCGCCCAATAAAAACCTAGGACTTTCTTCAAATCACAGATTTAATTCTCCACATCTCCACGAAAAGCCAGATGAATAAACAGAGAATGACTTCACACAAGGGGAATCTTTCTCTCCTTCCCTCCATGGTCATTGTTTGGTGCCCCTTTGTGGACAGACTTGATCGATACACATCGCCACGGCAATTATGAGCATTGGTACCAAAGGTTGGAAGCCAGACTCAGGCGATGAGTTGTGAGTTCCTCACTGCACTGTAATTGGACAAGTCACAGCTACAGAGGCTGCTTTCTTAGGACTGCAGGTGGAACAAAGTGTGACTGTCCCGCTATTTTCTCTTTTTGTTCTGCTCTCAGAAATTATCCCCTTATTATACGAAGGCTGCGGTGAGTTTACATTGAACAAACAAAGGAGCACCGAGGGGATTCAGCTGCTATTCCTCATCTCACTGTAAAGACTTCACCCCAAGCAAGCTTGAAAGCAAATCCAAAGAAAACTAAAAAAAAAAAAAAAGTAGCAAAAGGCAGAAGCAGAAACACAAACTGAAGCACTTCCTCAAGAAAAATAGCTTTGCATGTTTTGCGTTGTTAATTTTGGACAATTTTGGCCTTTTCACATTGCCGCTATAACAAGACCCAAATTCTCTCTTGTATTGTAATCATTCTGAGAACAGTGTTTGTTCCTGCGTTACGTTTTCATGACATTACTGACATGAGACATGACTGGTAACCCTTACTGGGGGGGCTAATCTTGTTTGGTTGGTAATTTGTTGTCTGGGTGATACTCTACAAATCTTATGACAAAACATGTGAAATATTCAAACTCATATTTTTCCTGGCTGAAAAGGTTTGCAGAGTAATAATAATAACACTTCAGTGAGCCCCACGGTGACAGTTAGCTCAGCCTCTCACCTGGGGGCCTGAATCATTTCATTGTAGTCCATTTAACAGTTAGCTGCTCTGCCCATATTACCTAACAATGAACACAACATATTCAGGAAGGAGCTTTATATATATATTTACCACAGCAATCTTTCATTGGATGTCTAATGAAATATTACCTGGGAAAAAGGCTTAATTTGGCACAGCGATAGCAGTAGTTATAAGATAACAGGTTGGGAGTGTTTTGAAGTGGCAATATCCCAGGGATTGCCACATTAATATTATATTATAATGCAATCTCAGGAGCCAGGGAGAATAACAGTATGATTGGATAATACAGGCCCACCATGCTCTGAGGCATGCAATATTATTCATATGTATAAATCATTCCAAAAAGAGCGAGAAGTAACAAATCCAAAAAGCAATAACTGTGACAGAGGAAATGTCCAGTGCGACATGCGGCCATGTCGCATGTTGGAGAACTGGAGGAACACTGGAGGAGAGACTCACTCACACTGGAGGAACACTGGAGGAACACTGGAGGAGAGACTCACTCACACTGGAGGAACACTGGAGGAACACTGGAGGAGAGACTCACTCACACTGGAGGAACACTGGTGGAAAGACTCACTCACACTGGAGGAACACTGGAGGAACACTGGAGGAGAGACTCACTCACACTGGAGGAACACTGGAGGAACACTGGAGGAGAGACTCACTCACACTGGAGGAACACTGGAGGAACACTGGAGGAGAGACTCACTCACACTGGAGGAACACTGGAGGAACACTGGAGGAGAGACTCACTCACACTGGAGGAACACTGGTGGAAAGACTCACTCACACTGGAGGAACACTGGAGGAACACTGGAGGAGAGACTCACTCACACTGGAGGAACACTGGAGGAACACTGGAGGAGAGACTCACTCACACTGGAGGAACACTGGAGGAACACTGGAGGAGAGACTCACTCACACTGGAGGAACACTGGTGGAAAGACTCACTCACACTGGAGGAACACTGGAGGAACACTGGAGGAGAGACTCACTCACACTGGAGGAACACTGGAGGAACACTGGAGGAGAGACTCACTCACACTGGAGGAACACTGGAGGAGAGACTCACTCACACTGGAGGAACACTGGATGAACACTGGAGGAGAGACTCATTCACACTGGAGGAACACTGGAGGAAAGACTCACTCACACTGGAGGAACACTGGAGGAACACTGGAGGAGAGACTCACTCCAGGGATTCTGGGGGAAATTATTGGTGGAATGTTGCAAAATGCTCTTCAGTGAGGGATTTAATAGGGTAAGAAAAAGAAGATGGCAGCTTTATCGGAGTGCCCACTGGGACTTCTCAGGTAGGCTGAATCTGATGGCTCATGGGGAAACTGGGCTGGTCACGGTTTTAGTGTCACAATGAGAAAAAAATGAGTCTGAGTTTTGAAATTCAACAGCCCCAATGCACTGGGCAAGAAGAAATGTATCAGCGAGTCAGTGGCAGGACACACGGATGACCTTCAGTCACACAAGTTCTCCTCATTCTCGCTGTGCTGTGATTTAGTTCTAGTGAGCAGCCAAGGTTACTTGACTTCAAAGCTCTCTTTGATATTTTGTTTTGGCAGCATCAGTGGCTAATCACCAGCCCCCTGAGAGCTGGAGCTGCCCAGAGGGGAGCCTCTCCAGCCACCATTCATTAAGATGAAATCTCACTTTAACACACTATCATTCCCATCACAGCCCTGGAGATGATGGGTTAACAGCTTTTATGTCCTTTATGGACACAGTCGGCAACTAATACAGTAACCAAGACGGTAGTGCATATGTCATGAAATCTATGTGTGTGTGTGTGTGTGTGTGTGTGTGTGTGTGTGTGTGTGTGTGTGTGTGTGTGTATGTGTGTGTGTGTGTATGTGTGTGTGTGTGTGTGTGTGTATGTGTGTGTGTGTGTGTGTGTGTGTGTGTGTGTGTGTTTGTGTGTGTGTGTGTGTGTGTGGAGGGGGGGGGGGGGGGGGGGGGGTAGCGTTCCCCAAGCCAAACAAAACAGCACTGCGCTGCCACCTATTGGTTCAGGTCTGAAATGTTTGTAAAGCTAATGAGTGAGGAGCTGATGAGTGAGGAGCTGATGAGTGAGGAGCTGATGAGTGAGGAGCTGATGAGTGAGGAGCTGATGAGTGAGGAGCTGATGAGTGAGGAGCTGATGAGTGAGGAGCTGATGAGTGAGGAGCTGATGAGTGAGGAGCTGATGAGTGAGGAGGAGCAGTGAGGAGGAGCAGTGGAAACAGAGGAGCAGCATGACAGTGACTGCAGGGCTTCACTATATGCATCAGGACTACACTACTAGACTACTCTAGTTTAGTAGTGGTATAAATAGTATATATATTACTATATAATACTTTATTGATCCCAGCTTGGGATCAATAAAGTATTATATAGTAATATATATACTACTAGACTATGCAGACCTACAATCTATATGCGCCGCTGTCTTTAAAGGCGTGTGTATCTACGCAGCCTAGATCTCAATAAATGCATCTTGGTGTGGACATGTTTTGCAGTGTTGATGTGGGGTGGTTTTCTTGAGGATTCCTCCCACAGGCCTACAGGCCCACAGGCCCACGGGCCTACAGGGCCCACAGGCCTACGGGCCCACAGGGCCCACGGGCCTACAGGCCCACAGGCCCACAGGCCCACGGGGCCCACGGGCCTACGGGGCCCACGGGCCTACAGGCCCACAGGCCCACAGGCCTACAGGGCCCACAGGCCTACAGGCCCACAGGCTCACAGGCCTACAGGCCCACAGGCCTACAGGGCCCACAGGCCTACAGGGCTCACAGGCCTACAGGCCCACAGGCCCACAGGCCTACAGGGCCCACAGGCCTACAGGCCCACAGGCTCACAGGCCTACAGGCCCACAGGCCTACAGGGCCCACAGGCCCACAGGCCTACAGGCCCACAGGCCCACAGGCCTACAGGGCCCACAGGCCTACAGGCCCAGGTGTCAGGGCTTCCATTTGGCCCACCCACCTGACCCACGGGGCGGAGCTAATGACACTGCCTACATGGAAGCTTTCTGCTGTGTTCAGAATCCATTTTCGGTTTCAGTTTGAACAGTGTTGTAGCTGTCCGTCTAAAATAAAAAGTATGAAGAGCCAAGTGAGCAGCACAGAATGGAGGGTGGGGTGTCCAGGACGATCCAGCCCATAATGTCTGCACTGCTGGAGGTAGCAGGCATTCAAAGAGGGAGTTGAAGCAAATTAAACTTCAGTTTGAAGATATAGGGCAGGCCAATCTGCTCCATGATGTAGCATCCATATATCATCAAACACTCTTTCCAAATGTTTGTCTCAAAGCAACACCACCCATCAGTCTGGGAAATAGTTAAGCCGACAAGCAATTAGTCGTGAGCGTTACGGTACAAGGCAAGATATGAGCTCCACTGTGGAAAGCACCTCCACATAAATACATCTTATGTATTTATGCTTGCAGATCGACATCTGTCAGTCACCTGGAGAGTTAATGACCTACTAAACCGCACTGGAAGTAGGATGCGTGAGTGAGGTACTTGCTCCTTCTGGCCCTGAAGATATCGCATCATGCGTCGCAGAAACAGGGCGGACTAAAGGAAACGCTCATGGTCACGTCAGTCTCATAGGTACTACTCTTTATAAATCGGAATATTTTCTTTTTGCTTAATGGGTGATCTGTTGTTATCTGTTGTTATATTTAAACTCAAGGCACCTCGACCTTTTCTTTGGAAACGTAGATGTTACCTTACGCCGCAGCAAGGTTTGTCTAAAGGTGTTCCACACAGCAGTGATGCTCTGCTCTCCAGCGCATGTTTTGGATCCATCTCACCATGCAAACGCAACCATTCTGCAACACTGGGAAAAGTCCCGTCACCATTACGAGGTGCCGTCATAAGTCATTGGCAATGTGCATAGCTGATGCGCATGGTTGTCCACAAGGGGTCAGACACAAGCAACATAGCTTAAAAACATGACAATAACAATCTGTAGCTCCGAGGTTGGCTGTGCGTTCTCTGTTGTTGTGCAGTCACTCAACATAAGGTCATTCATATTCATCATTATTAAAAGTGAGACTTGGAACACATTGCCCTCCTCTTCCCGCAGAGGTGTGCCGTGACCTGTCCTCCTCGCTGAGGATGGGCCACTCCTGACCAGGCAGGGTGACGCGCCTCAGAGGAGAAGGTCGACGCGTCATTCGGCGAGGACCCTCCTGAGAAGCAGCTTGGCCATCAGCTCTACAGCAGCAGTGTTTCTAGGAGCTGCGTGTTGGATACTTGGCAGCCTAGATGCCAAGGACAATCTGAAGAAATTTATTCACACTTTACGCAACAAATGATGGAGCTAAAAAGGCGAAATGCGTGCATGTGTTTTGTGTCAAAGGAACCCCTCCACAATGTTCTCTGAACGCTTCAGCTGGTGGCAGTGTCCCACTTCTGTAGTTTGTTGCCCTGGGAAGACTTGGGGAGTTTAGTTCTGTCCGCTTCATCAACATCCAAGAGCAGGAATGGCCACTGCACGGCTCGACTACATTGCTCCGTGGTGGACGTATTGGCTTCACAGTTTCCCTCACTTCAACCTGACCTTCCAGCGGACGGACAACACCTTCAGCCCGGAGGATGCGGGATACCAGCAGGTGGGTGGAGTGGTAGTGGACCCTGACCGTGGAGGGTCTACTGAACTTTAGATCACTGTTTGTCTTTAGTCCAACAGTGGCGTCCATGTTTAATTATGTGGACAACAAGATATCATTTAGATGTTCATGATGGCGTTCAGCTGATATCCTGTTCATGTGTACGTGGGTCCACGTGGGAGCGCTCACATGACGACCCATGACGACCACAACCGTCTTTAACCACATGAGGACGAGGCGTGCTCCTTTAGGGGGCTTCATCATGACAATACCTCTTGTGTTTCAAGGATGAATAGACCAATCAACACCTCGTCACAATCATTTGTGACACATATATAAAAATATATAATACCCAAATGTTGATATCCTTTGTTTGTATTCAGCTGCAGACTAGTAAATAGTGAGGCCATGTCTTCATCATCCTCTTCAGGGATCTGTTGATCATGTTACAGAATAAGGAGGCCTGCTGATGGATTTGTATGATGCATTATTAATGATACCCTGAACATATCTATAGCCCTTCATAGCGTATCTTCTTACAAGATATTAGCAACCACTATTAAACTACAAAAATGGTTACATCTGTACCACACACATTAGCGTAGACCTGTTTTAGTGCAACAGAATTGGATAAAATGAATCAGAACTCAGTTGTTAGAGCCCTGAACTCTTTGTCTGTCTGTTTATCTGTCTTTGCCTGTCAAATCAAAAGCCTACACATTGATAGTTGTGCATATTTTGGCACTAACCAGTAACACTTATGGTTGGTCACAGTCTATACAATGTGTGTGGGTGTGTCTACAGACACACCCACACACACACACTCTCTGCTGTCGGGGTTGATTAAGGTGTGGGGGGCCAGGCCAACAGAAGTCAGGGTTCTGCATCAGCAGGGAGGCTCAGGACTCTGAAGCCTCTGGTCTCAGGACTCTGAAGCCTCTGGTCTCAGGACTCTGAAGCCTCTGGTCTCAGGACTCTGAAGCCTCTGGTCTCAGGACTCTGAAGCCTCTGGTCTCAGGACTCTGAAGCCTCTGGTCTCAGGACTCTGAAGCCTCTGGTCTCAGGACTCTGAAGCCTCTGGTCTCAGGACTCTGAAGCCTCTGGTCTCAGGACTCTGAAGCCTCTGGTCTCAGGACTCTGAAGCCTCTGGTCTCAGGCTGACCTCCTACACCCGTATCAGTGGTCTGTGGTCCTCCGCTCCACGGTCCTCTGTGTGATGGACCCATAGAACCAACATGACCTCACTCCCTGGCCGTTCCTCCAACAAACATCCGGCTCCAACTGATCCCTGGTGGGGCACGATTAGGAAGGATCTATTAACGTCTGCTTAATGTGTTGAATATGACTGGTAATTGTTTTTCTATTTGTCTCTTTAGTCTCCTTCCCAGTTCTCCTCTTACTATCTGCTGCTCTGTTCCTGTCATGGTGGTTAAGCCAGGATGTAATTCACCACACGGCTAATTATGAACTAATGAAGTGGAACGTGGACTGAAAGGGGAAAGGCCGTGGTTCCAGGGCGCTGAGAGGAGCTGTAGAGAAGGTCCAGGAGGCTACAGGCTCTCCTGGGGAGCCCCCTCATGATGGGGAGCTTACAAAACAACAACCATTGGTTTTGTTTCATTGGTTTGATGAAGGCTTGGGCCTGTGTGACGACCCACCGTCTGGTATGGTCCTTCCTGCTGTGGGAGGTCATGGTGTCCCATCCCACGTGTAATATTGTGACAGGAATGTCCCATAACGCTGTCCAGCTGGGTGTGGGTGTGTGGACCATCAGAACAGCCTCTCTGAAGGCTGTGGACGTGTAGATCTTTGCTCTCCAAATCAACAACATAAGCCGTGGAGTTATGGATTTGGAGCAAAACAACAACAGGCATGACGGCAGCAGTAAGACTGTAATGCCTGGCCTGGATTCAGAATTACACTCCTTTGCAAACTTAACTGAGCTCATAAATAATAAAATGTGTTGACTTGCCACAGGAATAGCCCCCACATGACTTTCTTCAAACTGTACATTCCTAAAACTCAATTTCTTTAATCCCCACACAGTCACAAGACTGGAGTTAAAGCAGCCTGTCACATGATCCTCATTCCTGCCTCCCTTTTAACCCGTGGCCAGCTACTGGTTAGCTTCTGGTTAACTGATGGCTAGCTGGTGGTTAGCTGGTCGTTAGCAGGTGGTTAGGTGCTGATTTGCTGCTGGTTAGCTGCTGCTTCCTCTGATGGGCCAACATACCGAGGGCTAACCCTTTGATCTGCTGATCCTTTTACATGAGTTTTTCATGGGGCTACTTAGCATGACCATGACCAGAGTTGGTCTACTCCAGGTGAACAAACTAAAGTTAATCCAAGTATTTTCTTTCTTCACTTGCATCACTCATTAGCCAATCACAGTGGTCCATTCAAAACACTAGGTTGAAAATCACCCTTTACACCTCAAAGTCCACCTCAGAATAGCTCCACTTTGATGTTATTTCAGTTCTTTTAATGTTGTCCATCTTCTCCCCTGCAGGCCCTGGTCCTGCTGGCCTGTGTGGGTGCGGTGGGACTGAGCCTCAGCCTGCTGGTGCTCAGCCTCTTCCTCAGCTGCCTGTGCTGCTGCCGCCAGGAGGCCGACGACCAGGTGAAGAGGCCCAGCACCTGCTGCCTCACCTGGGGGGCCCTGATCATCGGACTCATCGTGTGGTGGGTCCCTGGAGTTCTTCTCCACGACTCTGGAGTCATTACACTTCTGCTCCATGACTCTCTGGAGTCATTACATTGTGGAGTCATTACACTGCTGCTCCATGACTCTGTGGAGTCATTACACTACTGCTCCATGACTCTGTGGAGTCATTAAACTGTGGAGTCATTACACTGCTGCTCCATGACTCTGTGGAGTCATTACACTACTGCTCCATGACTCTGTGGAGTCATTAAACTGTGGAGTCATTACACTGCTGCTCCATGACTCTGTGGAGTCATTAGATTGTGGAGTCATCACACCGCTGCTCCATGACTCTGTGGAGTCATTACACTACTGCTCCATGACTCTGTGGAGTCATTACACTGCTGCTCCATGACTCTGTGGAGTCATTAAACTGTGGAGTCATTACACTGCTGCTCCATGACTCTGTGGAGTCATTAGATTGTGGAGTCATCACACCGCTGCTCCATGACTCTGTGGAGTCATCACACTGCTGCTCCATGACTCTGTGGAGTCATTAGATTGTGGAGTCATCACACTGCTGCTCCATGACTCTGTGGAGTCATTAAACTGTGGAGTCATTACACTGCTGCTCCATGACTCTGTGGAGTCATTAAACTGTGGAGTCATTACACTGCTGTTCCATGACTCTGTGGAGTCATTAAACTGTGGAGTCATTACACTGCTGCTCCATGACTCTGTGAAGTCATTACACTGTGGAGTCATTACACTGCTGCTCCATGACTCTGTGGAGTCATTAAAGTGTGGAGTCATTACACTGTGGAGTCATTACACTGCTGCTCCATGACTCTGTGGAGTCATTACACTGTGGAGTCATTACACTGCTGCTCCATGACTCTGTGGAGTCATTACACTGTGGAGTCATTACACTGCTGCTCCATGACTCTGTGGAGTCATTACGCTGTGGAGTCATTACACTGCGGCTCCATTACTCTGTGGAGTCATTACACTGTGGAGTCATTACACTGCTGCTCCATGACTCTGTGGAGTCATTACGCTGTGGAGTCATTACACTGCGGCTCCATTACTCTGTGGAGTCATTACACTGTGGAGTCATTACACTGCTGCTTCACATGCCAAGTTGATTTCACCAGGCGGATGGTGAAAAGGTCAAAGCTGTTTGCGCTCACCTTGTGTTTGCTGGGTGAACATGTATAGAAGCTCCTACCTCTATGATAAGCCTGTTGAAAGACACCTGGAAGACATCATCTCCACTACATCGTTTCATCAAGAAAAACCACAAACAAATCAACGATACAAGTTGAACCAGAACAAAGAAGGAATTGGGCTTGACTCAACTTTGTCATGACTTGTTCAAAAGTTGCATTAGCGAGTAAGAAAGAAACCAGAACATTGAATTTCACCACAACCCCCACATCTAGCCACTAACCTTCTAGTCTTCTGGAACATAGGGCTGCTTGTGACCCTTAACAGCCGACGCGTGATGCTGCTTTAGCATGAAGGAACACGTGGTGGGCTGCTCTCCAGCTGCCCCGCTAGACGCTAACGGCTAACGTCAGAGGACGCGTAGCTGCAGCAGAATCCCTATGAAAGCGCAGCGCCGGCTAATGAGGAGACGGTTGGGAGCAGGAAGTGGTGAGCAACACCAGAACAACAGGTCTGGGTGCGGAGACGGGGGGCTTGTTTGGTGGGGGCGGCTCAGTGCAGAACTCTTTACTTGCAACGTGGGTTTGAAGTGTCTGTGTTGTCTGTAGATCATAAGCACTACACACACAGACAAACACCAGCTCACACAGAACAGCAAGGCCAGGGAAGGAGTCAGCACTGTCCTCAGCTGACTCTGAACACAGCAACCATAAACTCCTGAACAATTTCCTCTATTACTGCATTTAAATCTACTTACCACATCTTTAAAAGTAGCAACAGCAAGCTCCTGTAAAATGTTGTCTAGAGATGTGCTTGTGAAACTTGGGAAGGTGCACAATGGAGTCTAGTAGTAGAATAGTAGTGGAACAATAGAAGTGGTTAGTCCTTCTAGTACTATGAGCTCTTTCTGGAGCCGGTGGGTGGGGGGGTCAAAGGGTGAATCACACGCCTGTAACCCTTTACCTTTTTAATGAAATCTCTGCAGCCGAGATTTGATATACATCAAATACATGATGATAGTGATCATGTTTAGTATGTGCTCCAGTGGTATCAGGCCTTACTGGCTGGGCTGTGTTGTAACTGTGTTGTAATTGCATCACTGCAGTGACGTGTCTGTCATGTCATGAGGGTGGAGCTGCACTCTGGTCATTACACTCCTCACCGGGGAAGCGTGACACGCCCGCTGTGGGGACATGAGGGGCCAGGGGGAGACAAAGGGAGTCGTAGGAAGAGGGAGTGGGGGGGAGTCGAGGTTCCTAGTGGGTCAGGACAAGTCATGTCATTAGACCACGCCCCCATCACAGGATCCTGACTCCGCTTCATCACACTGTGAGAGGAGGTGTGTCTGCTCATCCTCTTGTGGGTCCAGGGAGAGGGGAGGGCGTTGTGGGAGGCCGGGGGAGAAAGGCTCTGCTGGAGGACAGAGGGCCACGCTATCTCTCTCTCTCTCTCTTTAGACGCTCCAGAGTCCCCTGACCACTGGGTGGGCATCGCCCTCACAATCCCATCATCACTGTGGACGACGTCTGCAGCAGAACACCCAGAGATAAATACAGGAGTGATTCAGACAGCTTGGAGCACTTCTTTCTTCAGAAGGTGGTGTGTGTGTGTGTGTGTGCGCGCCTGTGTGTGTGTACCTGGTATATTTAGCTTGTGTTTCATTCAAATAGCAGCTGTTGAGACATGTCAACGAGTGACTCATAGTGCAAAAGATATGCAACTTCTTGTGAACTTCCTGTGTGTGTATGTGTGTGTGTGTTCTGATGGTGAGTGAGTGTGTGTGTGTGTGTTCTGATGGTGAGTGAGTGTGTGTGTGTGTGCGTGTGCGTGCGTGCGTGTTCTGATGGTGAGTGAGTGTGTGTGTGTGTGTGCGTGTGCGTGCGTGTTCTGATGGTGAGTGAGTGAGTGTGTGTGTGTGTGTTTGAGTGAGAGAGTGTGTTCTGCTGGTGAGCCAGACGGTGTGTGTTCTTCCTCCTGGGTGGACAGCAGTGTAATTGACGGGGTGCAGTGTGTCTGCAGGCCTCGGTTGTGCAGCCTCCCAGCGCTGTGGGAGACAGCCGTCCTGAAGGATTGGGTACTGGGCCGGCCAGACTGGAAGAACCGTTCTGTATTCTAGAGGGAGAACGTTTAGGCTTGTGAGGATAATTGCTATCGGTTCACAGAA